>JAEAOA010001222.1:937500-1182500 GCA_016746295.1 Potamilus streckersoni
TCCCCCAAATAATAGGCCTATACTTGCTGCACATGAGGAGAGTCATGAATAAACTGGTAGATCAAAACCTTACTATTTTATTATTAAAAATGATATTAGTGCCTGGAAATTTGCAATCAACATCATGAAACATTAATAAAAAAGTAATATATTTTATTAAATTTTCTTTAAAAAAAATGTTCAATCTTCTGTAAAAAACAGTATGTGATGTAATTTCAATCAGTGAAAATGTTGGCAATGTCTACTGGTGGCAATAGCTTAGGAAATAAATACCAATTAAATAAATCTCATCAAGTGAAATTTATGTTTCAATTTTATCATTTAATTGAGTTTCAGTGAAATAATCATATATGTGATATTGTATTGAAATGTGAAAAGTGTTAATCAGCCATCCAAACATTTCCATAAGAAACTAATTAATTCCAACTATATTTTGATCTGCAACATGAGGACATGTTTGTTTATAAATTACACACAATTCAAAATGGACCTGCCTTAAAATTATCCTGTTAAATGCATCTTTTGTATGAAACCAAATAAAGGGGTTGAACACAAACTGTTAAGAGCATGCAAATCTTACCAGTGTATGATCTAGTGAAAATCCTACCAGCATATAAGCTAGTGAAAATCCTACCAGCATGTGAGCTAGTGGCTAGGTGGATTTGTCATTTCATGTGAACTTGCCAGTAAAACAATTGTAAAAATAACATTACGTAAGTAATATCATTAGCATATCTAATGTTAACCAGTGATTTATCACCTAATCAAGTTAAAGATGTATTCAGTGCATGAAAAGCTCTGTTTCATAGATAATGTTCATTAAAATTCCCGATTTGGACACAGTTTGCTTCAGGATGAGCAGTATTTAAGGGGGTAATTACAATGAAATCATGGCATAAATATTTTAAAGATATAACTGTTATATTAGAAAATTAAATTTCAATGTTATTTTTTTAAATGACTGTCCAGTGTTTTTGAAAAAATAATCTAGTTTTCTGATCTGAATTAACCATAATGCTAGAATGTATCCACATTCATATGCAAAAAGCAGTGACATCATACAGTGTTTTTGATGGTACATATTGGCGTGACTTAAAACCTGTTGAAGTAATGTTTTTAATGATCTTTGAAAAGTTGGCTATCTTTAAAAGAAGGGCAGTTTATAGAGAAAAGAACACAAGTGATTTCGGTAAAGGCTTTTTTTTTTATTGACAGTTGTTCCAATGCAATTATACACTCAGTATTCAACCATTTATATTAATCCCATCTTCTCCATGACAATATCTGTTCCTTCATTTTTTTAGATCTTGGTAATTTGTAGCTTCAATTATCCAGTCTATGCTTTTTGACCCCACTCTACCCAAAATTATTGATGGAGAGTTATATCATGGATTACATCCTGTTTTGATCTAAAGGAGAGTTGTATCATGGATAACATCCTGTTTTGATCTAAAGGAGAGTTACATCATGGATAACATCCTGTTTTGATCTAAGGGAGAGTTTTATCATGGAAAACATCCTGTTTTGATCTAAGGGAGAGTTGTATCATTGAGGATAACATCCTGTTTTGATCTAAGGGAGAGTTTTATCATGGATAACATCCTGTTTTGATCTAAGGGAGAGTTGTATCATGGATAACATCCTGTTTTGATCTATGGGAGAGTTGTATCATTGATGATAACATCCTGTTTTGATCTAAGGGAGAGTTGTATCATGGATAACATCCTGTTTTGATCTAAGGGAGAATTGTATCATTGAGGATAACATCCTGTTTTGATCTAAGGGAGTTTTTATCATGGATAACATCCTGTTTTTATCTAAGGGAGAGTTGTATCATGGATAACATCCTGTTTTGATCTATGGGAGAGTTGTATCATTGATGATAACATCCTGTTTTGATCTAAGGAAGAGTTGTATCATCCTGTTTTGTTCTCGAGAGGAATTGTATCATTGGTGATAACATCCTATTTTACCTAAGGGAGAGTTTTATCTCTCTTGTTTTGACCTGAAGGAGAGTTGTAGCATTGGTAATAACAATCTGTTTTGAAGAAAGGGGAGTTGTATCATTGGTGATAACATCCTGTTATTTTCTAAGGGAGAGTTGGATCATAGATGATGACATGTTTTGATCAAAGGGAGAGTTGTATCATTAGTGATTACATCCAGTTTTGTCTAAGGTTGAGTTGGATCATAGATGACATGTTTTGATCAAAGGGAGAGTTGTATCAATAGTGATAACATCCTGTTTTGTCTAAGGATGGGGAAATAACACCTTCCTCAATGATCTACTCCAATCCTCTGCTAAAATGTGTCAAACCTGATAAAGCATGTATGTATAACCCCTTCACAAGGTCCTCAGCATTCGGACCAATCTTCCTGAATAGTTTCATCCAGTGACCTTTAGCTCTAATGCTTGTATCCATCACTCCCAGCATGGCCATGTATGTTGTTGAATCTGGGTACAAGTTTAATGCCAGCTGGTATCCCCCCAAAAATAAGAAACCAACCACTATGACTTTGACATTTCAACCTCCAAACCAGTAGTAATACTTTATGTATTCCATGGTAAATATCTTCATTTTGTCTAATGTTAATTCATCCATAGCAATAGAAGATATGACTACAAAGTCCAGAAACGTTAACCACTAACCATACACCAACATCCTGAAACTTCAATAATTGATCATCCACAAAAATCCAGAAACTTTACCTACTGATCAGCCAATGACTTCAACTTTCAAACTCCTTGTTTATCAACCTTCCAAGAGATTCCTTTCCCTGCTTGATGTGTTTGTGGAAAAGAAAACTAAATGTTCTAATTCAATTTTGCTCAATTATCACTTTATCATACAACTGTCATTAAATTTTCCATTCAAAAACCTAATTATTTCTGGCAGATACTGAATGGATTAGACTCTAGTTAATTAGCAAAGGATTCCCAATCACATTTTAGCCATTTGATTAAATTAAAAATAAATGAAACTATCATCTTTTGGAAAGCACAGGGCCATTTCAGCCAAATTTCTTTTGATACATCCATGTTTATTTTGGCTCATGCAGAATTTTGTGTTTTATTAATAGTAATCTTATAAATAATTTGTACAATCTAAGTTCAAATATGAAACAGCAATGTCTATGAAGATCTTATAGTATTTTTATTTTGTTGTGTCTGATAGCTAGGTGATGGAGTTATGTCCCTAGCTTGATAAATGATCACTGTACTAAAACATACTCTTGAGTCCAAACATGTTTGCATTTTTATACATTGTCTAAAATTAGATGTGACTAATCATACTTTGATATCACCTGCCAATCTCACTCACATCTCATTCACTGGTCTAGTCAAGAGAAACTGAATAAGCAAACACTGGATGTGAAGGAGGTCATGAAAAATGTGTCAATTATGTATTTCCATGGTTTCAAAGATCAAACAGTCCAGGTAAATCATCTAAATGATAACTTGATCATACCAGGTACTCTCTTCTTGTTAACAAACATCATTCAGGTGAGTTTAATTTTCTCTCTCTCTCTTTGTGACTTATTTGAACATAGTTTGGCAAATAAATATTTCAAAAGATTTTTGTACCAGATTTGCCTTGGTAAAAGAATCTGAATGTGCACTTAAAAAGGACATCACATACTTTTTCAAATTGTGACTATCAAAAAAGAACATCACTAAGCTCTTCAAAATGTGATTAAGTCAAATCTGTCATAGCCTGGAACCCACTGCACATCTCCAGCAGTACAGGTAACTCCTGTGACTTTAATTCAGGGTTCTTTAGCTCTGTGTCTTAAAAACACCTGTTTTCTTTTAGAATACCAAAACAAAAGATGGTGCCTTGCATCACCAAGTCATCACTTTAACCTAATCTCACATGCACTAAATCTGTAAAGCAGTTAGTACTGTCACATATACAATTAGTTAATTATGTCAGTACTGTTACAGATACAATTAGTCAATTATGACAGTACTGTCACAGATACAATTAGTCAATTTTGTCAATACTTTCAGATACAATTAGTCAATTAGGTCAGTACTGTCACAGATACAATTAGTCAATTATGTCAGTACTGTCACAGATACAATTAGTCAATTATGTCAGTAATGTCACAGATACAATTAGTCAATACTGTCAGATACAATTAGTCAATTAGGTCAGTACTGTCACAGATACAATTAGTCAATTATGTCAGTTCTGTCACAGATACAATTAGTCAATTATGTCAGTACTGTCACAGATACAATTAGTCAATTCTGAGACATAAATGACTCTTTGTTAAATGGTTCTTCTGAAAAAATATTCTTGGACCAATGTAGAGGACCTTTTTGAAGTTGCCTGCTGTTATATTTAACTTCTTACACCAGGTATATCACACAATATTTAACGATATGTTGTGTATTTAACTTCTGCAAGTAAACATGGAAGAAATTTACTACGTCCATTATGAAAAATTAGTAAATAATAAAGAAAATGAAAATGGTGACAATCACTATAGCATAGGTTTGTTGGGTGTATCACTTGGTTAGTTCCATGAATAAAATTACTCTGAACATCAAACATAACATTAAAACAATTGCTATTATATACGCACTCTACACTGGACATAATATCAGTGATAAAACTGATATTTTCCAGACAGGGAAAAATTGATCTATTGTAATTCAAGAGAAACTTTGCTTTCTTTTCAGATTAAAGTAACCCTGTATTTCCAAATACATCAATAATTTTTTGGCACCAGCAGTCAGTCAAATTTGTCTCAGAACAAAGTTAGAACCTCTTTTAAAGGCTGATGGTTAGTTAAAAATGAATTTGATGGTAAAGACAAATAATGATGAAATGAGCCGCATTAGCAAGCTTGATATCATCTGGCATGGTCATGCATAAGACTACAGAACACTATCATGTAGATAAAAAAGCAATATGTTTTACCAGCACAATGATCAAAAAGCAAACTGATCTCACTTATCAGCTGTAAAAAAATGATTTGTCTCACAGCCACACATGACACATATATTCTGCCATATATACACACTTATAAATCAAGTCAAACTGCAAATAACAAAGATCTTGATCTGCTGTTAACATAATGCACCCACATATCAGGGTTTATGGTGCATGTTTTACTGAAAACTCTTAAAAACCTGCACAGACCAAGATCTGCTGATGCATTGTGCAATGATCTTGGTTAGTTTGTAGCTGGACTCAACTTATATGCGAGTATATTCGTTACTTATAATCCAGTTTATCATAATACCATGCTGTTTTTTTTTAATCCAGAAAATATTTCTCTGCACTTAATGACTAGCAACAAGTGCATTTGTACATTTTAATGAATCCAGGTGTAGTAATCAAAGTGAGTGACCATTTCTCTAGTCATGTGCAGTAATAAAACATTATTTTTCAATCAAGATTACAAAACAACCTGAATTCAATGGCATCTGGTCTTATGGGTGAAAATACCAGCAGTTTGTTCAAGATAACCCCTTCAACACTGTGATTTAAGTGAGTATTTTAAGCTATTGGTGAATCTACTTGTTGGTATGTTACTGTGCGTTCTTTGCACTCACCCATTAGCAAGTTGACCAGCCAGTTTGCATGCTACATGCTTAAGAATGCCTTGTATATCTAGCACTGTGTATTCTTTATACTCAAACATTAACAAGTTGACCAGTTTGCATGCAACCTATTTTATAATGCTTTGTATATCTAGCACTGTGTATTCTTTATACTCAAACATTAACAAGTTGACCAGTTTGCATACAACATGATATAGAATGTTTTGTTTATCTAGCACTGTGTATTCTTTATACTCAAACATTAACAAGTTGACCAGTTTGCATACAACATGCTATAGAATGCTTTGTATATCTAGCACTGTGTATTCTTTATACTCAAACATTAACAAGTTGACCAGTTTGCATACAACATGCTATAGAATGCTTTGTATATCTAGCACTGTGTATTCTTTATACTCAAACATTAACAAGTTGACCAGTTTGCATACAACATGCTATAGAATGCTTTGTAGATCTAGCACTGTGTATTCTTTATACTCAAACATTACCAAGTTGACCAGTTTGCATGCAACATATATTATAATGCTTTGTATATCTAGCACTGTGTATTCTTTATACTCAAACATTACCAAGTTGACCAGTTTGCATACAACATGCTATAGAATGCTTTGTATATCTAACACTGTGACCTAACACAAGTTTATCACTATTCCTTGTTCCAATGGTTGAATCAAAGAATAACATAAAGACAGATGTAACCTTTCATTAAAAACAAAAAATGGCTGTACGTCTCACACACTATCCCACAAGGGATTAAAGAAATCTGATTCCTCACAATATGTGTATGTCTAATTTAAACATGGACTGGTCAAGATGAATCCTACTTCCTCCCTCAGCCTGTGTATCTGTGTGAACAGGCTGACCAGCAATCTCCACATGGTACTTTCCTGGCTTGTCAACTCTTTTCTTAAAATGTAGAGAACTGATTCCATTTTTCTCTCGAATGAAAAACTGCTTATTTCCTTTTAGAATATCATATTCTACATTGTCCTTGAGGGCTTTCAAAGCTGGTAACATGCTCATAAGCTTGGTTTTCCTCTTGACATTTGTATGGTTTATATAGACAGACAGTGACTTGGTAGGTTCGACTATCTCTGGGTATAGCACTACAGTTGTATTACCATGCAGAACAGGTCTCCGCTTGTAGTGATTATGATGCTGAAATCAAATGTAAAAATTGTGTGAAAGATGTGTGTTATGAAATCTGTAGTAGATATAAAATAGGTTGTATAAATTAAAGAAAGGAAGATCAATAAACATGACTTGGGCTATAACTTTGAATTAAATGAAGGACTCAAGTTATAACTTTCTAAAGAATATGACATAAATATAACATCTCAACATTCCTCCTTATAAGGCAAATTTTTTACTGTGGAATAAATCAGATAAAATTTATAAACCTTTGGTCTATCAGAGTATGGTGGACTACTTATCCATGCTAAAGTTTCATCACAGCATACAAGTATATCTCAAGACACAATTTCCCTGGTGTATGGCTAAAAGACAAATGGGACTTGAAGTCAGACTAATAACACCAGATTCTGATAATTAATACACATTCAACAAATTTGTATTTATTCAACAGATACTCTATTGGGAAGAGTGATGTTACAGATACTCTATTGGGAAGAGTGATTTTACAGATACTCTATTGGGAAGAGTGATTTTACAGATACTCTATTGGGACGAGTGCATTTCTTACAGATACTTTATTGTAACTACTTCATTTCTTATATGGAAACTCTATTAGAAAAAGTGCACTTTTATCGATACTTTATTGGGACCAGTGCATTTCTTATGTATACTCAAATGGAATGAGTGCATTTCTTATACAGAAACTGTTAAATTGAGTACATTTCTTACAGATACTCTGTTGTGGCAAATGCATTTCTTATACAGAAACTCTATTGGGATGAGTGCATTTATTATAGATACTCTATTGGGACAAACACATTTTTTATAGAGAAGTACTACTGGGAAAAGTGCATTTCTGATAGATACACTATTGAGATGAGTGTATGTTTTATAGATATTCTATTGGGACATATGCATTTCTTATACAGAAACTCTATCAGGATGAGTACATTTCCTATAAATACTCTGTTGGGAGGTTAGTTGATTCTAGTTACCTTTCTCCTCTTTGTATCCCTCTTCACAATTGATACTGAGTAAGGTTCTTTTTCACTGATGCCCTGACCATCCTTTGCTCTGATGAACAGTCTGTCAAGGTCAACTACCTCCTCCTGAAGGTCAGTGATGTCTTTTTCCTTTCCTACTTTCTCCTCCTCCTTAACCTCATCCTCCATGTTTATTTTTCCATATTCTTTTCCTTCCACACTTCTCTTGTTCCTCCTGGAGAGAGGCAGTTCCAGTTTATCTTGGCCAATGTTACAGGAATAGCATCCCTCACCGGGGGGCAGGGTTTTGTCACCAGGACCTTCCTCATGAGGCAGCTTCACACCCTCAGGATACAAGCTTTTGTAATCATCTGGGGCTATGGTCTGCACACAGTGACTGTAAATAACATGAAAGTTTGAAAGGAACATTTTTTGTTTGTCAGTCCACTTTTTATTTAGTGGTCATACAAGGAAGGTCAAATGCAAAGTAAGAATTATTTTTTGTAGTCCAGTGCTATTATACAAATTATTCTAAATATGATTCAGGCCAAGAATCCATAGAAAGTAGTCTGCTTTATAACACTTGCATCTGTAGCAGGTTTAAACAGGTAGATAACAATCTGCTGGCTATAAAGCGTCAGCAGATCTGAGTCCATGTTATTTATTTGAAGAAACCTGGATGGATCACAATCTACAACATATTACAGGATAGATTTTGGTCTGTATTATTTACTTTGAGGATTCTGGGTAGATCACAATGTATTTGGTATTAAATGACAGATACAAAGTCTATCCTATTTACTTTGAGAAGACTGAGTAGATCAGTGGTTACACAAGATTAAGAGAATCTGTGTTGGGGTTTGGACCAAGACTAGGAAATCCCAGGGATTATATTATTTGTCTCCCCACAAAGTTATATATTGTTACTGTCCAAATTATCTCCATTTCTTCCAAACACAAAAAAACTGGCTTCAATTTTCCACTATCCACCCATTTTTCAGAGTCATACCATCAGGTTTCTTCATGCCATGACCCATTAAATAGCACAGTGAATAATATTTTACTAACTGTAAGTATTACCAATATATGAGCCCAAACAGAAATAAATTTCTCTCTCTCTTTCATCTTTGTTCAAATATATGTGACAGAAACAAAGTTCTATTATCACCGTCCTATTATCTAGGGCAGCAGATGGTCACTGTCACCCAGTTGCATCACCTTTGACGAAGTAAATTTATTTTATTACACCAATGTCATGTGGGGCAACATTAGTTCTCTGTTTCTTACCTCTATCCTATCATCAAATGTTAGCAAATCTCTCTCTCTCTCACCACACACTATCCTATCATGTGGGTCTGTATCAGTTCTCTCTCCTAACCCTTTTCTCTAATGTAATACATAGTGGCAAATTCTTTCAATTTCTTACCCATGTCCCATTATCTGGGACAGTAGTAAACTTCTCTCCCTCTCCTACTCCCATCTCAAAATTTGGCACAGTAGCAGAACTATCTCTTACCCCTGTCACATCATTTGGCACAGTAGCAGAACTATCTCCTGCCCCTGTCACATCATTTTGCACAATAACAGAACTATCTCTTGTTCCTGTCACATCATTTGGCACAATAACAGAACTATCTCTTACCCCAGTTACATCATTTGGCACTGTAGCAGAACTATCTCTTGCCCCTGTCACATCATTTGGCACAATAACAGAACTATCTCTTACACCTGTCACATTATTTGGCACAGTAGCAGAACTATCTCTTACCTCTGTCACATCATTTGGTACAATAACAGAACTATCTCTTACCCCAGTTACATCATTTGGCACTGTAGCAGAACTATCTCTTGCCCCAGTCACATCATTTGGCACAATAACAGAACTATCTCTTACCCCGGTCACATCATTTGGCACAGTAGCAGAACTATATCCTACCCTGTCACATCTTTTGGCACAATAACAGAACTATCTCTTACACCTGTCACATCTTTTGGCACAATAACAGAACTATCTCTTACACCTGTCACATTATTTGGCACAGTAGCAGAACTATTTCTTACCTCTGTCACATCATTTAATACAATAACAGAACTATCTCTTACCCATGTCCCATCATTTGGCACAATCACAGAACTATCTCTTACCCCTGTCCCATCATTTGGCACAATGACAGAACTATCTCTTACACATGTCACATCATTTGGCACAATAACAGAACTATCTCTTACCCCTGTCCCATCATTTGGTAGCCTGGGGGGCAGCCACACATGAAGTCTTGTCCTGAGGGGATGCAGCCAAATAAACATGGATTGCCAAAACAGATGTCTATCTCTGTAACAAGACAATTATTTGATAAAAAAATTAGTCTTTCTTTGTTGTAAAAAGATGATGAAAAAAAGACTTTTTCTGAAACAGATGTAGGTCATTGATTGGTGAGACATTCAAAACAGCTGATCATCCATTTGTTTATAAAGACACTTAGTAATCTACTTGTGTACAGTACATACATTATTGATTTCCTACTCAATCTGTGGACATAGACAGAGGGAAAAGGAATGAAGTGCCCACTAAGAAAAGTGGCTGTCCATTCAGTCTGGTAGATTTCCATTTAGTCTAATTGAAATCCACTTAATCTATTGGCTGATCACTCATTCTTGTGGATTTTCCTTTAGTCTAAGCAAAATCAACTTAATCTAGTGGAAGGCCATCACAGATTTTATTGTATCCATAGAGGATTTTATGGCATAATTCAATGATGCTTTTGTATTCACTACTTGAATTAAAGTAAAGAAACAGATGGGAGAAATCATGATGCCATCAACCTGACAATGGCAGGTGACAATTCCATACATTCACTGGTACAAACAACACATTGGTAACATTTCCTGTTGTATTTGTCAGTGGCCTTGCTAGGGATACATAAAAAGAACATGTATAACGTGGAAACAGTGAGAGGTTTTAAATTCCTTGGACATTTTCCTACCCATGTACATCAGAAAAATTACCTAGTAGCTAAATTGTACATCCCTGTTGATCTATTAGTATACACAGATGCAGGAATTAACACACTGCTCTGCATCTAGGAAATTATGATGTTCTTTGTCAAACAATGAAATTTCATAAAGTGCTTCATGTACTGGTTATTAATTTGTCCCTTTTATTTCCATACTATTCAAGATCCACTTCAAGCAGAGTACTGAAAGCAATAATACAACTAGAAAAGAACTGTACCATACCTGTATGACCAAGAAATCTATGTCATAATTCTTTAAAACCTTTACTCTACAAGAATAACATGGCATTACATATTAAAATAAAACAGATGCATGAGCTATGCTTCTGTGACTTTATCTTTGAAAACAACAGTGTTATTAACAGAAGACAGTATGACAAAGTTTTAATTTGTGGAATTTTGTACACTGTAATGAATGTTGCACAATAACTGTGGCCATTCATGTCATGAGCAAAATGATATCAATGAAGAAGATAAGTTACTATACTCACTGGCCAAGTAGCGAGTCTAAAAGCATCATAATGCACTGGCCAAGTAGTAAGTCTAAAAGCATCATAATGCACTGGCCAAGTAAGTCTAAAAGCATCATAATGCACTGGCCAAGTAGTAAGTCTAAAAGCATCGCAATGCACTGGCCAAGTAGCGAGTCTAAAAGCATCATAATGCACTGGCCAAGTAGTAAGTCTAAAAGCATCATAATGCACTGGCCAAGTAGTAAGTCTAAAAGCATCATAATGCACTGGCCAAGTAGCGAGTCTAAAAGCATCATAATGCACTGGCCAAGTAGTAAGTCTAAAAGCATCATAATGCACTGGCCAAGTAGTAAGTCTAAAAGCATCATAATGCACTGGCCAAGTAGTAAGTCTAAAATAATAACAATGCATTGGCCAAGTAGTAAGTCTAAAATCATCACAATGCATTGGCCAAGAAGTCAGTCTAAAATCATCACAATGCACTGGCCAAGTAGTCAGTCTAAAATCATCACAATGCACTGGCCAATTAGTGAGTCTAAAAACATCTCAGTTCATTGTCCAAGTAGTTAGTCTAAAAGCATCACAATGCACTGGCCAAATAGTGAGTCAAAAAACATCATATCTCCACTGGCCAAGTAGTAAATCTAAAAGCATCACAATGCACTGGCCAAGTACTGTGTCTAAAAACATCACAGTACACTGGCCAAGTAGTTAGTCTAAAAGCATCACAATGCACTGGCCAAGTACTGAGTCTAAATCATCTCAGTTTACTGGCCAAGTAGTAAGTCTAAAAGCATCACAATGCACTGGCCAAGTAGTTAGTCTAAAAGCATCATAATGGACTGGCCAAGCAGCGAGTCTAAAAACATCTCAGTTCACTGTCCAAGTAGTTAGTCTAAAAGCATCACAATGCACTGGCCAAGTAGTTAGTCTAAAATCATCATAATGGACTGGCCAAGTAGCGAGTCTAAAAACATCTCAGTTCACTGTCCAAGTAGTTAGTCTAAAAGCATCACAATGCACTGGCCAAGTAGTTAGTCTAAAAGCATCATAATGGACTGGCCAAGTAGCGAGTCTAAAAACATCTCAGTTCACTGTCCAAGTAGTTAGTCTAAAAGCATCACAATGCACTGGCCAAGTAGTGAGTCTAAAAACATCTCAGTGCACTGGCCAAGTAATTATTCTAAAAGCATCACAATGCACTGGCCAAGTAGCGAGTCTAAAAGCATCATAATGCACTGGCCAAGTAGTGAGTCTAAAAACATCTCAGTTCACTGTCCAAGTAGTAAGTCTAAAATCATCACAATGCACTGGCCAAGTAGTGAGTCTAAAAACATCAAAGTTCACTGTCCAAGTAGTTAGTCTAAAAGCATCACAATTCACTGGCCAAGTAGTGAGTCTAAAAACATCTCAGTGCACTGGCCAAGTAGTTATTCTAAAAGTATCACAATGCACTGGCCAAGTAGTGATATTCTTCATGAGTCTAACAGTATCACACTGACCAAGTTGTGACAATGTTTGTAAGTCTAAAAGCATCACACTGGCCAAGTAGTGACATTCTTTCTGAGTCTAGAAGCATCACATTGGCCAAGTAGTGACATTCTTTCTGAGTCTAAAAGCATTACATTGGCCAAGTAGTGACATCCTTTGTGAGTCTTTTGCATCACACTGGCCAAGTAGTGACATTCTTAGTGAGTCAAGAAGCATTACATGGGTCAAGTAGTGACATCCTTTGTGAGTCTTTTGCATCACACTGGCCAAGTAGTGACATCCTTTGTGAGTCTTTTGCATCACACTGGCCAAGTAGTGACATTTTTCGAGAGTCTAAAAGCATCACATTGGCCAAGTAGTGACATCCTTTGTGAATCTTTTGCATCACACTGGCCATGTAGGGACATTCTTCCACTGAAGTAAGCCACTATGTCTATTACTGTAGCTTCCTGCCTAGTATCAATATTGGTCAGCTATATTAGTTCCTGCCAACAACTGTTTAATATTTTAAAATTTATATTAACTGTTGAATGAAAATGTTACAAAACCACAACTTATATATAAAACTAAAATTCCATAGCATAGTGATAGTATTTATTTATAAAACTACTTGCTTTCACAAAAGAATGATTCCATAGCCTAATGACAGCACTTATATATAAAACTGTTGGCTTTAAGACTTTTCTGCATTTTTGTAATTATGCAAAATAATTATGATTTTCTTTTGTGAAATATTTGTATACCTTTTTGAAATTTATGATGTTTTGAACAAGTCATTATTATCATTTATTGTACAAATTCAACATGTGGCAGCCATGATCAGCTATTTATATAGTGATGGGCTATATGGGCACAACATTGATTGTATACTGCTATCCTGCTATTACATACCAACACTTGATTGCATACTGCTATTACATACCAACACTTGATTGCATACTGCTATCCTGCTATTACATACCAACACTTGATTGCATACTGCTATCCTGCTATTACATACCAACACTTGATTGCATACTGCTATCCTGCTATTACATACCAACACTTGATTGCATACTGCTATACTGCTATTACATACCAACACTTGATTGCATACTGCTATCCTGCTATTACATACCAACACTTGATTGCATACTGCTATCCTACTATTACATACCAACACTTGATTGCATACTGCTATCCTGCTATTACATACCAACACTTGATTGCATACTGCTATCCTGCTATTACATACCAACACTTGATTGCATACTGCTATCCTGCTATTAGATACCAACGCTTGATTGGATACTGCTATCCTGCTATTACATACCAACACTTGATTGCATACTGCTATCCTGCTATTACATACCAACACTTGATTGCATACTGCTATCCTGCTATTACATACCAACACTTGATTGCATACTGCTATCCTACTATTACATACCAACACTTGATTGGATACTGCTATCCTGCTATTACATACCAACACTTGATTGGATACTGCTATTCTGCTATTACATACCAACACACTGGCCATAGGATTCTGTAAATCCATCTGGGCATCCACAGTAGAAAGCACCAACACTGTTCTCACATGCCAGTTTATCACAAACTCCGCCTTCACACTCATCCAGATCTGAAAATACAATTACAATTTACGATGCATATACATGTAAATATAATTACTGTATATATTGGGACACAAATTATTTTTTTCATGCCCCTGAACTTATGGTGAAACTTTTTTCATCTTGGTTGAGAAATGAAATCAATTTGAGTTAAATTGGCATCCCCCATTTCTGCACATAATGCAATAAAATAGTTCAATGAATACTTACTTGAAAATAAAAAAGAATTGTATTATTATAACACAGGACACATTGTTCATTGATGTGACCTTAGAGAAGCAAATAGTGTTTGGTTGTACCCAACTGGATCCAAAAAAATTGGAAACAAAAGAGGGAGATCTCAACTGATTGCTTGAAGGCATCTGCAGTGTTGGATGCAAAAAAAACAAAATTGTACTATGTCCAGGTTAATTATATGGCAGTATTACGCAAATAAAAATCATTTGAAAATACAGTCACTGTTAGTGCAAATGACATATCTTTTCTAGCATGGGTTATAATTAAAGCAAGTTATTGCTGTGTATACTTTCAGATACCTATGCCCGTTTGTATTAATTATGACTACAGATGCCAAGTAAACTGAAGCCTGGATGGTGAATAAGCAAAACTGGCAGCAAGCAATATGCTCATTTTTTAACTTACTGACTGGTAATACAAAGTTTATTTTATTACAAAGCATGCTGACCTCTGAAGCCAAGTTTAGATTCTTTTAACCACTGGCCAACCGTGCAATCGTCAGACATACTAAACCTAATACTTCCGAACAAACCTGTAGTAGCTTACCCGAGACCAAAAAACCTAAAAAACATCCTAGTCAGGGCAAAGCTAACGCCAATCTCTAGTCAAAACCAACCTAGTCAATCTGGACCCTGTGGCTATAAAAGATGCAAAACCTGTCAACATATGATAGAGACCAAGACATTCAATAGCACAGTGACTAAAGAAAAACTAAACATACATGGTCCAAACAAAATGTGCAAAACAGAGAATGTGATTTATCTCATCACATGTAAGATCTGTGGCCTTCAGTACGTCGGAGAAACTGAAAAACTACACAAAAGGATAAACCTTCATAGATCTGATTGGATGACAAAAAAGCTGTACAGAAGCCCAGTCGAAGAACACTTCTCCTTCCCTAGCCACATTTTCAGTGATATAATACTTATCGCTATTGCTAACAACCACATCTGGAGTTCCGAAACCAGGAAGGAAAAGGAATCATACTGGATACGCTGCCTTAGAACATTGAAACCAAGCGGTCTAAACCAAGAAGACTAGAAAATGAAAACTATGCACTAGTAAAATTTAACATTTTCTAAATCTTCTCATTATCCTTCAATTTTTATTATAAGAATAACCAGTATAGAATCAAATATCCGGGATATAATCTGCGTTACATATGTACAAAAAGTAAAAATAGATGTCGCTTTGGCTTGTAGACTTTTAGGGAATTATACACCGTTTTCAATTTCCCCAACAAGTCTGATAGTGAAGTTTGTATATACAGTGGCACATCTCCATTTACAGCTTTAAATACTGAATCAATCTTGTAGATACTGTGGCACATCTCCATTTACTGCGTTAAATACTGATTAAATCTTGTAGATACTGTGGCACATCTCCATTTACAACTTTAAATACTGAATAAATCTTGTAGATACTGTGGCACATCTCCATTTACTGCATTAAATACCGATTAAATCTTGTAGATACTGTGGCACATCTCCATTTACAGCTTTAAATACTAAATAAATCTTGTAGATACTGTGGCACATCTCCATTCACAGCTTTAAATACTGAATAAATCTTGTAGATACTGTGGCACATCTCCATTCACAGCTTTAAATACTGAATAAATCTTGTAGATACTGTGGCACATCTCCATTCACAGCTTTAAATACTGAATAAATCTTGTAGATACTGTGGCACATCTCCATTTACAGCTTTGTGTACTAAAACAGCTTCACTGTTGTTAGTTCTTTTGTCAATTTGCTTTCATCAAAATTCTTTTAACAGGATTCATAACGTGAATCAAAAGTTTTATCAAGAAGTATACATGCTGCTCACTATTTTATAATTAAAATTCTGTCAAGGTCCTGACTGGAACAGTATCCCATCCAAACAAAAGTGACTAGAACAGTTTCCCAATATAAATGACTAGAAGGGACCCAAGTGGCCAAGTGGTCTAAAGCGCTCACTGTTACGGATTGCTGCCATCTCACCTCAGTCTGTGTGGGTTCTAGTCTTGGGTTCAGCCAATGTCAATATGTGAGAAAGTTTGTGAGTAGCTTCTTATGGGTTGGTAGTTCTTTCTGGGGTTTTCCCAGGATCTTCCTCCTCCATTAATACTGGCCCCATTTATAGCCTATCTTTTGCTGCAAAATGGCATTAAACCCTACAACAACAACAACAACATAAATGACTAGAACAGTTTCCCCATACAAATGACTAAAACAGTTTCCCCATACAAAGATCTGACATCTGACATGAGGACTCAATTCCAATGAAATTTATTAAATGATTCAAATAATTTAAATTTTTAGCCTTGTGAGCAAAAGATTATTCAGTTTAATAAATATCATTGGAAATAAGCAAAACTGTAATAGTCTATTTGTCACATGATGAACTATTAATTTTATCTGAAACAGCTAGAGAATAGTGTGGTGAAAAGAATTTAAACATATCTGGATGCCTCAGTCATGCTTGTACAACATGATACATGAAAACTATGATCTATGTATATTAAGATAACACAGTATGCATGTGAGCAATTAAGACAATAACACAGTATGCATGTGAGTAATTAAGACAAGATCACAGTATGCATGTGAGTAATTAAGACAATAACACAGTATGCATGTGAGTAATTAAGACAATAACAGTATTCATGTGAGCAGTTAAGACAATATCACAGTATGCATGCAAGCAATTAAGACAATAACACAGTATGCATGTGAGCAATGAAGACAATAATATAGTATGCATGTGAGCAATTAAGACAATATTACAGTATGCATGTGAGCAATTAAGACAATAATATAGTATTCATGTGAGCAACTAAGACAATAACACAGTATGCATGTGAGCAATAAAGACAATATCACAGTATTCATGTGAGCAATGAAGACAAGATCACAGTATGCATGCAAGCAATAAAGACAATATCACAGTATGCATGCAAGCAATTAAGACAATAACACAGTATGCATGTGAGCAATTAAGACAATAACACAGTATGCATGTGAGCAATTAAGACAAGATCACAGTATGCATGCAAGCAATTAAGACAATAACACAGTATGCATGTGAGCAATGAAGACAATAATATAGTATGCATGTGAGCAATTAAGACAAGATCACAGTATGCATGTGAGCAATTAAGACACTAACACAGTATGCATGTGAGCAGTTAAGACAATAACACAGTATGCATGTGAGCAATTAAGACAATAACACAGTATGCATGCAAGCAATAAAGACAATATCACAGTATGAATGTGAGCAATTAAGACAATAACACAGTATGCATGTGAGCAATTAAGACAATATTCAAGTAGTGGTTATGCATTAAAAAATAGGATTCTGAAATCTGGAGGGAGGCATTTCCTAATTTTTGTGATTTTCAAAAAAAGCAATTTTAATCACTTTATTAACCTGTACATACCAAGTTGCCACCATGAATGCCAAAATGTTTATGATTAGAAGCAAATGTAGTTTTGTTGTCAAAGCTGATAAAATGCAAATCCTGTGACAGTATAACCATCAATATATGTCATCAAAAACAAAGCATACTTTTCTCTATTCTTACATGCTTTGGAGAGTTTTGTAGAAGTGGATCCATTATTAGAAAACTCTTTACATGGTTATTTTTCATGCAGTGGTCAGAAGGACCTTTCAAGATAAAAGCTTATTTGGGAAGATTAGTAAAATGTAGCTTTACAATGATTCAAAGATAATACTTTCCAAAAAGCTATTTTTAAAATTTTAATCAATAAAATTGTCAATGTTTTATCTACCTATACATTTTGTTCCTGTGCTGTCAAGTTTGTATCCCCTCTTACATACACAGTTGAAGCTGCCTACAGTATTGTGACACACTCCTCCTGGACTGCAAAGCTGGGGCTGCTCACTGCACTCATCAATGTCTAAAACATAATTCAAAAATATATTTGTACATGTGTGGTAGATGATTATAGAGAATGTGCATAAGCTTCCGTTAAATGAGGCACTAAGTGAATAATACATGTGATGACATTAATGCATCAGTTATTTCTGAAACAAAGACATGTTTAACAGTATAGTGGTTTCAACATAAACTGATTAAAAAAGAATATTTAAGACATTTTTAAATAACATCTGCAACAAATGAATGCAGAAATTGTGAATTCTTCTAAAAGTATGATCTACATGATATATATATATATATATATATATATATATATATATATGGTATAAAATCTGACTTAAAAGCGAGCATATATGGTACAAAATTAGATTTCACTGATATTTTGTCTTTGATCAAACTGACCTGTACACTGGCCACGAATCTCCCTATAACCCCGAGGACAGCCACACTTGAAGCTCCCAACAGTGTTGATACACTCATGTGGACAGTTATGTTGCATAAGTGCACACTCATCCAGGTCTACAATTAAATGAGAGATTTAGAAAGAGACAAATGTATTTGTCTGGGGCTGGGGAGAAATGGATTAAACTATGAGACACATGGGGGACACATGTACAAATCACAATAAATGCATCTTCACAAATCTATTTCATACAGTGTAACATGAAGTACACACATACAAATATACATGATTACTGATTGTGTCAAGTTTTCATAAGACATATTGATAATAATCACAGCATATGCAATCATTATCTTTGACAAAGACCAGGCATGTCTTAAAGTATAGTTCTACTTCTATGCTCACAGGGACTTCTACAAGGTTCACATTGCAAAGACTTGTTTTAGAAAGTTCACTTTACAAGGATTTATTCTACAATGTTCACATTGCATGGACTTACTATACAAGATTCTGTGCAAAGACTTATTCTACATTCCTCACACCACCAGGACTTATTCTACAGGGTTCACTTTTGCATGAACTTACACTACAAGGCTCTCAAATGCATCAACATATTCTACAAGGGTCACATTGTAAAGACTTATTTTACAAGGGTCACATTGCAAAGACCTATTCTACAAGAGTCACATTGCAAAGACCTATTCTACAAGGGTCACATTGCAAAGACCTATTCTACAAGGGTCACATTGCAAAAACTTATTCTACAAGGGTCACATTGCAAAGACCTATTCTACAAGGGTCACATTGCAAAGACTTATTCTACAAGGGTCACATTGCAAAGACTTATTATACAAGGGTCACATTGCAAAGACTTATTCTACAAGGGTCACATTGCAAAGACTTATTCTACAAGGGTCACATTGCAAAGACCTATTCTACAAGGGTCACATTGCAAAGACTTATTCTACAAGGGACACATTGCAAAGACTTATTATACAAGGGTCACATTGCAAAGACTTATTCTACAAGGTTCACATTGCAAAGACCTATTCTACAAGGGTCACATTGCAAAGACCTATTCTACAAGGGTCACATTGCAAAGAGATCCAAATTGCAAAGATTTATTCTACAAGGTTCACATTGCAAAGATTTATTCTACAAGAGTCACATTGCAAAGACTTATTTACAAGGGTCACATTACAAAGACTTATTCTACAAGGTTCACATTGCAAAGACCTATTCTACAAGGGTCACATTGCAAAGACCTATTCTACAAGGTTCACATTGCAAAGACTTATTCTACAAGGGTCACATTGCAAAGACTTATTATACAAGGGTCACATTGCAAAGACTTATTCTACAAGGTTCACATTGCAAAGACCTATTCTACAAGGGTCACATTGCAAAGACCTATTCTACAAGGGTCACATTGCAAAGAGATTCAAATGGCAAAGACTTATTCTACAAGGTTCACATTGCAAAGATTTATTCTACAAGGGTCACATTGCAAAGACTTATTCTACAAGGGTCACATTGCAAAGACTTATTATACAAGGGTCACATTGCAAAGACCTATTCTACAAGGGTCACATTGCAAAGACCTATTCTACAAGGGTCACATTGCAAAGACCTATTCTACAAGGGTCACATTGCAAAGACTTATTCTACAAGGTTCACATTGCAAAGACTTATTCTACAAGGGTCACATTGCAAAGACTTATTATACAAGGGTCACATTGCAAAGACTTATTCTACAAGGTTCACATTGCAAAGACCTATTCTACAAGGGTCACATTGCAAAGACCTATTCTACAAGGGTCACATTGCAAAGAGATTCAAATTGCAAAGATTTATTCTACAAGGTTCACATTGCAAAGATTTATTCTACAAGAGTCACATTGCAAAGACTTATTCTACAAGGGTCACATTACAAAGACTTATTCTACAAGGTTCACATTGCAAAGACCTATTCTACAAGGGTCACATTGCAAAGACCTATTCTACAAGGTTCACATTGCAAAGACTTATTCTACAAGGGTCACATTGCAAAGACTTATTATACAAGGGTCACATTGCAAAGACTTATTCTACAAGGTTCACATTGCAAAGACCTATTCTACAAGGGTCACATTGCAAAGACCTATTCTACAAGGGTCACATTGCAAAGAGATTCAAATTGCAAAGACTTATTCTACAAGGTTCACATTGCAAAGATTTATTCTACAAGGGTCACATTGCAAAGACTTATTCTACAAGGGTCACATTGCAAAGACTTATTATACAAGGGTCACATTGCAAAGACCTATTCTACAAGGGTCACATTGCAAAGACCTATTCTACAAGGGTCACATTGCAAAGACCTATTCTACAAGGGTCACATTGCAAAGACTTATTCTACAAGGTTCACATTGCAAAGACTTATTCTACAAGGGTCACATTGCAAAGACTTATTATACAAGGGTCACATTGCAAAGACTTATTCTACAAGGTTCACATTGCAAAGACCTATTCTACAAGGTTCACATTGCAAAGACCTATTCTACAAGGGTCACATTGCAAAGACCTATTCTACAAGGGTCACATTGCAAAGACTTATTCTACAAGGTTCACATTGCAAAGACTTATTCTACAAGGGTCACATTGCAAAGACTTATTATACAAGGGTCACATTGCAAAGACTTATTCTACAAGGTTCACATTGCAAAGACCTATTCTACAAGGGTCACATTGCAAAGACCTATTCTACAAGGGTCACATTGCAAAGAGATTCAAATTGCAAAGACTTATTCTACAAGGTTCACATTGCAAAGATTTATTCTACAAGGGTCACATTGCAAAGATTTATTCTACAAGGGTCACATTGCAAAGACTTATTCTACAAGGGTCACATTGCAAAGAGATTCAAATTGCAAAGCCTTATATGACAAGGTTCTAAAATGCATAGACCTATTCTACTAGTTTCACATTGCAACGATTTATTCTACAAGGTTCACATTGCAATGACTTATTCTACAAGGTACACAATTTAGAGCCTTATTCTACAAGGTTCATGATGGAAGGACTTATTCCACAAGGTTCACAATGCAAAGACTTATTCTATAAGGTTCACATTGCAAGGATTTATTCCACAAGGAGACTATATGGATATAACTAGCAAGTCATTTTAAACCCTGAAAGCAGTATGTTATTTATTTTTATAGTTCATATTTACTGTTTCATTTTATTAATGTTGTCTCTCTTTTGACAAAAGCTTCAGCAACATGGGGGCAATAAAGTAAAACAAACCCATAATGAGCTGAATTCTCTCTCTCTCTCTCATTGAACTGTATTTTATTTTGATCCTGAGGTGAGAGAAGAAAAATGCTATGGAATACATGTCTATCCTTTTCTCTGTATCTTCCTCTCCCTCCCCCAAACTGCCAGAAAAAGCATTTTAGTATTAATGATGTAATTTCCCTATTGCTGGTAATCTGAAATAGCATACAGTGATACTTTTAATATTCATGACTGTTATTTTAATTTAATTCTACACAGCAATGTGAGTTTTATCATATCAGTAACTCAATAAATTTTTAAGTCTGCATCATTATATGTAGTTAAAAGTACATAATACATTTAAAATATTGCATGTGAAACAAATTAGGTACTTTTAGTTACAGTTAATGATCCTGACTGGAGAAGTTATGGAGTTATAGATAGGATAAAATTTGCATTGCTGTGTGGAATGAAGGGAAAAACACAATCTGAGGTATTGATTTGGTCTCGTCTAGTACTCAGCATATATATATATATATATATATATATATATATATATATATATATATATATATATATGGATAAAGGATGGAGAATCTACCAAATTTGCTTTTTTACTTATGCTCTACATTGACTTATATGGTACAATAACATATGCACAAAACTTGAAGGATGAGTACATACAGGATTCATGCAAAAAATAGCACTGTACAGGTTGAAAACGTTACAAGTGAGTACATGATAGTTTAAAGAGCAGTAGTCCTGAATTTAAAAACCTCATACCAATGATTGTTTCTGTAGAATGCTGAATTAGAAGCTTTTAAAAGCTTGGCATGAGTCAACTGACTTTATATGGGTGGTATCAATTCTAAGAAAAGAATCTGTAATAAAACTTTCTCCATTCCAGATAGCATCAAAATATTGTGTTGTATTACTGTATTTTACACAGCAAAATGTCTTGCTATGTATTCTACCAACCCTTGCATGTCTTGCTATGTATTCTTCCAACCTCTGCATGTCTTACTATGTATTCTACCAACCTATGCATATGTTGGTATGTATGCTACCAACCTCTGCATGTCTTGCCATCCATGTTGAGTGTGTATCCACGCTCACATGCACATCTGTATGAGCCCTCTGTGTTGTGACACAATTTCTCACACTGTGACAAGCCTGGCTCACACTCATTTACATCTGAAAAAATGAAGGCATGCTTTTGACTAAAGTTACCATAGGATTAAATGATCATGGCTGGGTATTTATCGATGTGTAAATTTTATCCAATGACTCACAAAGAAAATAAAGTCTGAAGGTCTTTATTTAAACTTTGTAATTAGGTACAATTTACACATTGATAAATTCATAACTATGATCATTTAATCCTTATAATTCCAATATACTTCCTTTCTAACATCATATCAGTATAGTTAATAAACAAAACATTCACTTTTATGTAGATCAAAGTTTTTTCATTAGCCTCATAACTGCGATAGAATACATTGTAGATAACCTGATCTTTGCTAGCCAAGATTCATCGATACTTTATACAGTAACATGGGGTAGAATGCAATAGAGGGTCATGTCAGTGATATCTTGTTATGATCCTTATTTTTTATATAAAATAATGGTTGTTGTGATTAAACCAGATTGTTCCTTTTTCTCGAAAATTACTTTTGTGTATGGCATGTGTTGTTATAGCAACATTATTCTTACTTTGTACACATTTCGCTCTTCCAAAAGTAAAATTGTATCCATTTTTAGTGATGTTCCTTGTTTGACATATAACTCTGACCTTTAATAACTGCTGATGTAACATGTTGTCAATGTGAAATGCAATAATTTCCAGAAATTGTCTTGTAAAGTAAAGTGTACCATGGGTCTTCATCGGCAAAAGGGATGAGTGGTGGAGTGCAGGAAGGTCTGTGCAGTTACATTGTTTTAATTTATAATAGTCCATTTATATCTGTGGTTGGTATCTTTTGGTTGGAAATCACAGGAGTGGGTTTTGTGGGTTTTTGTTGTTGTTATTATTAGGGTGTAATGGGTTGATATAGATAAAACTTCACATCAGAGAACATGGAAAAAGAGAGCCATAAGTAATCTGCAGAATTTTTTGATGTGTAAAATATAATCCACGTCAGTATCATGTGACCATTTATATCTAATTAAACTGCAGAAAACGCAGTCAATTCATAAAATTTGGAATTTTAGCTTATATAAAAGCACATGTTCACATCTCATTGCTGACCAAGAGAGCACAGTTGTTTTGATTTATGCCATAAAATCTTAGAATGTATCTATCTTGCAAACTGAGCATCACATGTACAAGCAATTGCATAGCATCTACTTTCACTTAGTTACGAGAGAAAAGCTATATTGTGTTTATTACATTTGATATGTTTGACATGATAATTTTAGACCTCATGATACAGCAAGCTCTGTATAACTTTATGACTGTTATCTCATGATACAGCAAACTCTGTATAACTTTATGACTGTTATCTCATGATACAGCAAACTCTGTATAACTTTATGACTGTTATCTCATGATACAGCAAACTCTGCATACCTTTATGACTGTTACCTCATTATACAGCAAAAAATGTATAACTATAAGACTGTTATTTCATGACACAGCAAGCTCTGCATAACTTTGACTGTTATCTCATGATACAGCAAACTGTATAACTTTATGACTGTTATCTCATGATACAGCAAGCTCTGTATAACTTTATGACTGTAATCTCATGATACAGCAAACTCTATAACTTTATGACTGTTATCTCATGATACAGCAAACTGTATAACTTTATGACTGTTATCTCATGATACAACAAGCTCTGTATAACTTTATGACTGTAATCTCATGATACAGCAAACTCTATAACTTTATGACTGTTATCTCATGATACAGCAAACTCTGCATAACGTTATGACTATTATCTCATGATACAGCATGCTCTGCATAACTTTATGACTTATCTCATGATACAGCAAACTGCATAACTTTATGTCTGTTATCTCATGACACAGCAATCTCTGCATAACTTTATGACTGTTATTTCATGATACAGCAAACTATGTATAACTTTATGATTGTTATCTCATGATACAGCAAGCTCTGCATAACTTTGACTTATCTCATGATACAGCAAGATCATGACTTATCTCATGATACAGCAAACTCTGCATAACTTTAGGACTTATGTCATGATACAGCAAACTGTATAACACTATAACTGTTATCTCATGATATAGCAAACTCTGCATAAATTTATAACTTATCTCATGATACAGCAAACTCTGCATAACTTTAAGACTGTTATCTCATGATACAGCATGCTCTGCATAACTTTATGAGTTATCTCATGATACAGCAAACTTTGCATAACTTTATGACTTCTCTCATGACACAGCAAGCTCTGCATAACTTTGACTTATCTCATGATACAGCAAACTCTGCATAACTTTAAGACTGTTATCTCATGATACAGCAAGCTCTGCATAACTTTGTTATCTCATGATACAGCAAGCTCATAACTTATCTCATGATACAGCAAACTCTGCATAACTTGAAGACTGTTATCTCATGATACAGCAAACTGTATAACACTATCACTGTTATCTCATGATATAGCAAACTCTGCATAACTTTATGACTTATTTCATGATAAAGCAAACCCTGCATAACTTTATGACTTATCTCATGATATAGCAAACTCTGTATAACTTTATGACTTATCTCATGATACAACAAGCTCTGTATAACTTTATGACTTATCTCATGATACAGCAAACTGTATAACTTTATGACTTATCTCATGATACAGCATACTCTGCATAACTTTATGACTGTTATCTCATGATACAGCAAACTTTGCATAACTTTATGACTGTTATCTCATGACACAGCAAGCTCTGCATAACTTTATGACTTATCTCATTATACAGCAAGCTCTGCATAACTTTATGACTTATCTCATGATACAGCAAACTCTGCATAACTTTAAGACTGTTTTCTCATGATACAGCAAACTGCATAACTTTGACTGTTATCTCATGATACAGCAAGCTCATGACTTATCTCATGATACAGCAAACTCTGCATAACTTTAAGACTGTTATCTCATGATACAGCAAACTGTATATTACTATGACTGTTATCTCATGATATAGCAAACTCTGCATAACTTTATGACTTATCTCATGATAAAGCAAACTGCATAACTTTATGACTTATCTCATGATACAGCAAGCTCTGTATAACTTTATGACATATTTCATGATACAGCAAGTTCTGCATAACTTTATGACTATTATCTCATGATACAGCAAACTGTATAACTTTATGACTTATGTCATGATACTGCAAGCTCTGCATAACTTTATGAGTGTTATCTCTTGATACAGCAAGCTCTACATAACTGTATGACTTATCTCACAATTCAGCAAGCTCTGCATAACATTATGACTGTTATCTCTTGATACAGCAAGCTCTGCATAACATTATGACTGTTATATCATGACTTGGCCAATTTAGACTTTCTGGCTGATATCTAAGGACTGAGCAAATTTTGCACAACTCGTAATAAAAAGTACACTTACCAATGCAGCTCTTGCCTGTGGGGTCTGTTTTGTAGCCCGTGTTACACACACATCTGTATGAACCCATGGTATTCAGACATCGTCCATTAGCACATGCTCCAGGCATTGTTCTACACTCATCAATATCTGATACAGAAGAAAATTATGCATTGATAAATGTATTAAAACAGAATTTTAATTAAGTCCAGGTGTTCAGACAACACCTTTATTTACAGTGTATCTACACATGTAACAAGGCCATTCACTCTTTCAAAGAAAAACATAGACAATTATTACATCTTTTAGAATTAATCCTATTAGTTACATGTAACAAGGCCATTCACTCTTCAAAGAAAAACATAGACAATTATTACATCTTTTAGAATTAATCCTATTAGTTACATGTAACAAGGCCATTCACTCTTCAAAGAAAAACATAGACAATTATTACATCTTTTAGAATTAATCCTATTAGTTACATGTAACAAGGCCATTCACTCTTCAAAGAAAAACATAGACAATTATTACATCTTTTAGAATTAATCCTATTAGTTACATGTAACAAGGCCATTCACTCTTCAAAGAAAAACATAGACAATTATTACATCTTTTAGAATTAATCCTATTAGTTACATGTAACAAGGCCATTCACTCTTCAAAGAAAAACATAGACAATTATTACATCTTTTAGAATTAATCCTATTAGTTACATGTAACAAGGCCATTCACTCTTCAAAGAAAAACATAGACAATTATTACATCTTTTAGAATTAATCCTATTAGTTACATGTAACAAGGCCATTCACTCTTTCAAAGAAAAACATAGACAATTACATCCTTTAAAATTAATCCAATTAAGTGTAACAAGTCAAAATTCACTCTTTCAAAGAAAAACATGGAGAATTAATTACATCCTTTAGAAATAATCCTATTAGTTACAATTGTTGCCAATCTGTAGTATCTGGCAATAGTCAAGCTCATATCTACTGCTGCTTTTAAGCTTATAATTAGAAAATTATGAATATTAAAGTCAAACATGCCAACCTCTGTAATGAGTGACCAGTTAAAAAATGTTAATTGTTTCATCTAATTCTAAATTGACTGCATTTAATTGGTAGCTTCAAGTTTTTATTTAAACAGTTTATTTTTAATTTAAACAGTTTAGTTTCATTTATTTGAATTGTTTATTCTAGCCAGTCTCTTGGAGATGGTAATACACTAAAAACCCTCAGAAACAGAAAACCGTTGAAATCCTTCACATTTCAGTTTTGAGAGGTATTCTGTTTATTGAGGATTTTGCAGATGTTCAGAAATTTTTTTTCTAAGTGATTATGTGACGAGAGGGTAAGAGAGAGGGAGGGAAAAAGAGAAAAAAAATATATATATATATATATATATATATATATATATATATATATATATATATATATATATATATATATATATATATATTAGGGTCTGGGAACAGAATACTTTTGTTCCTAGCTTAACTAAACCATTGCTACACACAATTATTTAGTTGGTCAGATTTGCAGGCATTACTGAAACAATATTTGTTTTCATGACCATTATTTTCAAATTCATTCTTGTACAATTCCATTTTTATTCTTGTACAATTCCATTTTTATTCTTGTACATTTCCATTTTTATTAGAATATCTGAAACAGTATATTTTTTTCTATGTTAATTGTTTTTTCCCTAAGTTTAATTAATGAAGTGTTGGCACTAATTCCCTAATTTTGTCCTTTAATGATAGTTCAATCCTATAATGCTTACCTGGTTGTTCTGATATTTGACATGTAATTGTAGTGAAACAAATGACAGCCATGGCAACTTAAAATATGTGTAATACTTCTCCTTTGAAAATCAATTGAGTGTGTGTGGCTTTTAGAAAAATGTTAAATTATAAGTCTCTATCTACAAATCATCAAATGCTAGGCCAAAATGCCTAGTTAAATAAAGCCCTGATATTTAATTAGTTTATGACTCTGTGGCCTTTAAGTAAGTAACAAGAACAAAACCAGAAAGATTTGTATAATTGAAAATATTAATAACTTTTCTAAAATGCAACGTGAAAAACCTCATAGCATTTGATCTCCCTTGAATCATTCAGCAACACTATAAAGGACATGTCCTGCTTTTCACTTGGATAATGAAGAAGTGCAATGAATACTATTACACCCAAAACAAATTTCTGGTTAATAAATCTTTCCTTAAGCTACTGAAAATATATGTGATTCACACAGAAATGTCCAAGTTAGCAATATTGTACTTATTCTAATAATGCCCTTATCAATCAATTGCTTTCCCACTTCTATGGATCTAAATTTGCAAAATTTTGCAGCAGATTTGTACTCTTTTGAAGACTCAAAAATAATTTCCATCCCTACACTATTTTTGTCTGTTACCATTATGTACACATTAGACTGATACTATAATTTTAAGTATCTAGATTTTTTATAACAACAATATTATGATTCCAATTGTACTTACCACTGCCATCTGGGGAGTAGCCAGGTCCTGCAGGACATAGCTCCTTGTACTGCGCTGAAACAAAAACACAAATTAATATACGACTTACCACTGCATAGATTCACATTAAACTAGGTTCTATTAGGACACACTAATACATGATTTGCACTATATCAGATTTAATAGGACACACTATTACATGATTTGCACTATATCAGATTTATTAAGACACACTATTATATGAATTGCACTATATCGGATTTATTAGGACTCACTATTACATGATTTGCACTATATCAGATTTATTAAGACACACTATTACATGATTTGCACTATATCAGATTTATTAAGACACACTATTACATGATTTGCAATATATCAGATTTATTAGGACACACTATTACATGATTTGCACTATATCAGATTTATTAGGACACACTATTACATGATTTGCACTATATCAGATTTTTTAGGACACACTATTACATGATTTGCACTATATTAGATTTATTAAGACACACTATTACATGATTTGCACTATATCAGATTTATTAAGACACACTATTACATGATTTGCAATATATCAGATTTATTAGGACACACTATTACATGATTTGCACTATATCAGATTTATTAAGACACACTATTACATGATTTGCACTATATCAGATTTATTAGGACACACTATTACATGATTTGCACTATATCAGATTTATTAAGACACTATTACATGATTTGCACTGTATCAGATTTATTAAGACACACTATTACATGATTTGCACTATATCAGATTTATTAGGACACACTATTACATGATTTGCAATATATCAGATTTATTAGGACATACTATTACATGATTTGCACTGTATCAGATTAATTAGGACACACTATTACATGATTTGCACTATATCAGATTTATTAGGACACACTATTACATGATTTGCACTATATCAGATTTATTAGGACACTATTACATGATTTGCACTATATCAGATTTATTAGGACACACTATTACATGATTTGCACTATATCAGATTTATTAGGACACACTATTACATGATTTGCAATATATCATTTATTAAGACACTATTACATGATTTGCAATATATCAGATTTATTAGGACACACTATTACATGATTTGCACTGTATCAAATTTATTAGGACTCACTATTACATGATTTGCACTATATCAGCTTTATTAGGACACTATTACTTGATCTGCACTATATCAGATTTATTAGGACACACTATCACATGATTTACACTATATCAGATTTATTAAGACACTATTACGTGATTTGCACTATATCAGATTTATTAGGACACTATTACATGATTTGCAAAATATCAGATTTATTAGGAAACACTATTACATGATTTGCACTATATCAGATTTATTAGGACACACTATTACATGATTTGCACTATATCAGATTTATTAAGACACACTATTACATGATTTGAACTATATCAGATTTATTAGGACACACTATTACATGATTTGCACTATATCAGATTTATTAAGACACTATTACATGATTTGCACTGTATCAGATTTATTAAGACACACTATTACATGATTTGCACTATATCAGATTTATTAGGACACACTATTACATGATTTGCAATATATCAGATTTATTAGGACATACTATTACATGATTTGCACTGTATCAGATTTATTAGGACACACTATTACATGATTTGCACTATATCAGATTTATTAGGACACACTATTACATGATTTGCACTATATCAGATTTTTTAGGACACACTATTACATGATTTGCACTATATTAGATTTATTAAGACACACTATTACATGATTTGCACTATATCAGATTTATTAAGACACACTATTACATGATTTGCAATATATCAGATTTATTAGGACACACTATTACATGATTTGCACTATATCAGATTTATTAAGACACACTATTACATGATTTGCACTATATCAGATTTATTAGGACACACTATTACATGATTTGCACTATATCAGATTTATTAGGACACTATTACATGATTTGCACTATATCAGATTTATTAGGACACACTATTACATGATTTGCACTATATCAGATTTATTAGGACACACTATTACATGATTTGCAATATATCATTTATTAAGACACTATTACATGATTTGCAATATATCAGATTTATTAGGACACACTATTACATGATTTGCACTGTATCAAATTTATTAGGACTCACTATTACATGATTTGCACTATATCAGCTTTATTAGGACACTATTACTTGATCTGCACTATATCAGATTTATTAGGACACACTATCACATGATTTACACTATATCAGATTTATTAAGACACTATTACGTGATTTGCACTATATCAGATTTATTAGGACACTATTACATGATTTGCAATATATCAGATTTATTAGGAAACACTATTACATGATTTGCACTATATCAGATTTATTAGGACACACTATTACATGATTTGCACTATATCAGATTTATTAAGACACACTATTACATGATTTGAACTATATCAGATTTATTAGGACACACTATTACAAGATTTGCACTATATCAGATTTATTAAGACACACTATTATATGATTTGCAATATATCAGATTTATTAGGACACACTATTACATGATTTGCACTATATCTGATTTATTAGGACACACTATTACATGATTTGCAATGTATCAGATTTATTAGGACACTATTACATGATTTGCACTATATCAGATTTATTAGGACACACTATTACATGATTTGCAATATATCAGATTTATTAGGACACTATTACATGATTTGCACTATATCAGATTTATTAGGACACACTATTACATGATTTGCAATATATCAGATTTATTAGGACACTATTACATGATTTGCAATATATCAGATTTATTAGGACACTATTACAAGATTTGCAATATATCAGATTTATTAGGACACTATTACATGATTTGCACTATATCAGATTTATTAGGACACACTATTACATGATTTGCAATATGTCAGATTTATTAGGACACTATTACATGATTTGCAATATATCAGATTTATTAGGACACTATTACATGATTTGCACTATATCAGGTTCTATTTTAGGACACTGTAATTCACACTATATCAGGCAAGGTGAACAGCCTACAGTCCATGGGTGAACTTTGTCAGTGGGTAGTTGTTCACAGCCTGCAGTCCTTGAGCAAACTTTGTCAGTGGGTAGTGGTTCACAGCCTACAGCCCATGGGTGAACTGTCAGTGGGTAGTTGTTCACAGCCTACAATCCATGAGCAAACTTTAGTGGGTAGTTGTTCACAGCCTACAGCCAATGGGTGAACTTTGTCAGTAGGTAGTTGTTCACAGCCTACAGCCAATGGGTGAACTTTGTCAGTGGGTACTTGTTCACAGCCTACAGTCCATGAGCGAACTTTGTCAGTGGGTAGTTGTTCACAGCCTACAGCCAATGGGTGACTTTTGTCAGTGGGTAGTTGTTCACAGCCTACAGTCTATGAGTGAACTTCAGTGGGTAGTTGTTCACAGCCTGCAGCCAATGGTTGAATTTTGTCAGTGGGTGCTTGTTCACAGCCAACAGCCCATGTGTTAACTTTGTGAGTGGGTAGTTGTTCACAGCCTACAGTTCATGAGCAAGCTTTCAGTGGGTAGTTGTTCACAGCCTACAGCCCATGGGTGAACTTTGTCAGTGGGTAGTTGTTCATAGCCTACATTCCATGTGCAAACTTCAGTGGGTAGTTGTTCACAGCCTACAACCAATTGGTGAATTTTGTCAGTGGGTAGTTGTTCATAGCCTACAGCCCATGTGTGAACTTTGTCAGTGGGTAGTTGTTCTCAGCCTATAGTCCATGAGCGAACTTTGTCAGTGGGTAGTTGTTTACAGCTTACAATCCATGGGTGAACTTTTTCAGTGGGTAGTTGTTCACAATGTGCTCCATAGTTACAGGAAGAGTCAGTGGCCTGGCGTCATTGTATAAGATTGACTGCACAACACCCCTGTCCTGTCCAGAAACTATTCATTGTGGTCCACAGATCACAAATGCTGTAGAAGGTTGAAGCCAAGAGGGCAGACAGATGACTCAGCTACAAGGGAGTGGATTACAACAGCTGTTGAAGACAACTCAACACTCCATGCTAAAATAGCTGTCATCCTCCAACAATGGGCCTAACCAGATTGATGTCTTGAAGCCAAGAGGACAACCTGATGTGAAGTGATGTCCATGTACAGAGGATGTTTCTCATTGGCATAGACCTTAGCCAGCAATTTTGCTGTTGCTCATTGGCAATGGAGATGTGGAGATGGAACATTGCTGGGTACCAGCAGCCATGGTATTGGAGTAGGATGTAGTGTTCCAGAGATTATGAGGATTGTTGTGTTGAGCTGGATGTCAAATAATTTGGTATGGAATGACTGAGCCAAGACAGGGATGCAAAAGTTGGCTGTCAAATAATAGAAGGCAAGTGATGGTGTCTTGAGTGTTTTAGCAATAGTGTCCCAGGTTGAGCAAGCCAGTTTGCTGAGTAGGTTGTTGCGAGTATTCAGTTTTGCTGCAGTTTTCTATGGGTAGTTGTAGAATGTCAGTGATCTGTCCAAAGTCACACCAAATTATGTTGGTATCTGGTCAAGTTTTATGTGCTGCCCATTGAGGAAGATGCAGAACTCAGTTATGGGGAACTTTGCCAGTCTTTGGAATTGCAATAATCTTTGCCTTATGCCACAAAGTCATCATGCGCTTTGCCCTAACTATCCAGGTGTATAAAGCAGTGAACCATACCTCTGCCTTTGGGCCAAGATTCTTCAGGAACTCAGATAGGATACTGTCATAACCTACTGCTTCACCTGATGTTGCAGAGCACCTTTTCAATTTCTGCTGATGTAAATGCCTCTGAAGTATTTTGATCTAGTTCATCTGACTTCCAACTGCATTACTGTTGCCACTCATCTCGTACTTGATGTCAGTTTGTGCGGGAGTGATTTTGCCACTTGTAGAAAATGGCTAGCAGCATCATTTGGTTTGATAACTGGTTAGGGATTGTGCTTTCTTGTCAGTACTCAGCCAAGGCTAAGTTCAAGGCTGGGGAAACAAAGGATCCAACTTGCAAACCAATATTCAGCAATGAATCCCATTATAAGCCATTACCAATAGCACCCCTTAATGTGCCACTGTCCTCTGACTTTCAAGCCATTGGACCAGCCCTATGAGCTTTACTACTTAATGTTCAGTGTACTCAGCAGCCAAATGATTCACACTAAATCAGGCTCTATTGGGACACATTTTTGCATAATTCAAATGAAATCAGGCTCTATCAGGACACTATTACATGATCATACCTGTCAACTTGTACAAATTACCTGTAAATTTTAAGTTTTTAAAAAAACTTTTGACAGTATACAGCAGATTAACTTGTGGTGTATGGCAGTATACAGCAGATAAAATGTGGTGTATGGCAGTAGAACTGTTGCATGTATCTTTTGTTATAAAAATTTATGGTTTTATTAAACATTTTTACATTTTTTTTAAATCCCAGGATTCTGGATGTAATTTTTTTTTAAATTGAGAAGGATTCAGAAATTTTTTTGAGCTATGTGCAAGCAAGGTGAGGATAACTGTAATATATTTTTTATGAAAAGTAACATTAGGCCTGGAGATCAAAACAGGTTGTTTTTTTCAACTATACCCTTTGCTTAAGTGACAACATTTTGATATAATTATTGGCTTATATTTTAATTTTAGTGCATTTTTTACACTTAGTACAACAATAGATATTTAAATTGCATTTTATCCTTTTATTCTCCAAGATATGTGCTCTGCACATTTTTAGAATGAGCAATGATTTAACCATTTTTTAAGATATTTTGGAAAATTTTTGCCTGAAATTAAATTTTGTAAGTAGGTCAAATATGTAATCCAAACAGGAAGATGCACTTCCAGCAAGGTGGAAGTAGTACAGATACTTAGTGACATTATTCACATGGTTTAAAAATACATTACTTGGTGAATTTATATCAACATTTTGACCAAAATTGGCATACAACATAACAAATCCATAACTTTTTAAACCCAGTTATGTAATTTTAATAGAACTAATGACCAGATTACAAGATACAAACTTCTGGACTGCTACTCTAGCAATTTTTTTCATTTTCAATATTTGGACATTTTCCAATATAAATATAAATATGTAATAATGAAACAATGATACATCCAAACTTAATATTGCACCTTGAAAATGCATCTTTCAAAATACCTTGCACATATATATTTTTGTACTAGTAGTGGCACTTTTATTTTTGAGTTGCTCCACACCTGGATCATGGAGTGCTTAAAGATGAATTTGCAGAGAGTTGCTGGTGAGTGTGTATTAACAGATGACAGCAAGAAAAGGAGTTCTATAAGTTACTGGCTGGATATTATCAACCAGACAATTAGTACTGGTGGCATCTGCTTCCCAAATCTGAAAGTGACTAATTACCTTGTCTCAGAGCAATGCAGTTTGTGATGAAAAAATACTGATGCCATAATTTTATTCCAAGTAATAGTGAAATTTTTTGCTCAATCCTGAGCAAACCACTGAGAGCCAATCAGGAAATTTTAAGTTTACTACAAACTTTGGAATCAACTTCTCTATATCTATGAAATATTTCATGCAGAGTACTCCTTTTGTTTTCCTTGGAAAATAGAAGGATAAACCACTAATTATGTGACCTACATGACAAAAATTTTAACAATGTTCAACTGGCCAATCAAAATGAGTTGACCTAATGCACTATTTTGACTTCTGACTCCAATGTAGGCAGGATTAGCATGCATTTTATGCTTTTAATTCTTTTTTTATTATTTCACTTCCTTTATTTGATTTGATACAAAAGATATAACTGATATGATAATATAAATGCATGTTCTGAACTTAGCGGTAGACTAACATTGTTCAAATCTCAATACAATATGGCACACAGCTTTTTTATGATGATTACATTTAAACCCAATTAAAACAAAGATCTAAAACCTGAATTTCACTTCACAAATCTTCTATAATGAGCATTTTTTTTTCATAAAGTGCCGCCACTGATAGGAATTAATACCATATTTACAAATCAAAATAGTCAAATATTGTTATTTATAGTGTACTGAGAAATGTTTGGTATAGAAAACTTATAAAAAATTATGACTGATTATTAAAAGTTGTAAATTTCACAATGATGAATCAGATTTCTGGGCACTATACTATGTTTCTGACAATGAAATAAGCAATATATAAGTTTCATTCAACACATTTTTATTAAGTCTTTAAGAAAAAAAACCCCAACTGGATTCATGCCTCACCCCATATTATTTTCAAGGGAGAGATGATCTTCTACCTCATCAGTTCTTTTTTTGTTTTAAATCCTACTTAGGCTTTTGTAAACATTTGTCCTTTGCCAATAAAACTGTATTATTATTATTATTGTTGTTCTTATATAATTATTAAAGACCTGCCAACTCTAACAAGACCTTCTCAGTAATGCAGTCACTATATTTAGAAAAATTGTCAGTCAAAATATTTTTATTCATATTTATATTATGTTTATCATTCATGATTACAGTTACTAAAGGTTATTTAATTAAGTATATTTTAAATATTAACTTTCCCCATTGGTCATAAGTTTGCATTCTTAAGAGAATTAATCTTTCTCACACTTGTGCATGGATCCAATCATGCAGTTGTCCAATTAAATACAGGAAAAAATTATGTGATGAGAATGGATGTCATAGGTTTTCTGAAAAGCAAGGATGACCTAATTTCTGATTAGCTAATGTAACCCAGGTGACACTGTTTATTGATTAGATGTACAATGTAAATGACTCACTGAAACAATCCTTTTGTTTTAGTAACTACATCTTAGCATTCTGTGTAAGAGAATTATTTTGCAGACTTATGCATTCTTTGTAGTACCACTAGTCTTGGAAGTTATTCAGTTAAACTGAGAGGATTGATTCATTTATTTAATTTAAACATTCATTGGAATTACAGTACTCTAAATATTTAGATTAATTAGCAAAATAGCTGTACAAATTTATTGTGGATTCATTTAAAGACTATTTGGATTTATAACCATTTTGGGATTATATCAGTGATTCTTCTGTACTGTTGATACATCAGTACATTACTGACCATCATTGAGAATACCTTTGGAACTCATTAGATTGCTTGATACTTTGGACTTCATGCAACTATTTAGAATTTCATTCACCACAATGTAAGCTGTTTTTACTTTTTAATTTCATATTAAAAGAAATGAATGATATTTTCAATTATACAAAACTTGTTGGTGTTCACTCTTTTTTTTGAATTTTAAGACCAAAGAATTGTATAAATATGTACTGTTATTGTCAACTTAAAAAACACATTTTTTAAAGTTAAGAAGTGTCATTTGATACAGTGAAGGCAATATTGTATTCAATTACAAAGTTCATAAAGTGTTGACATAGACTTTAATGGTCTCCAGTTCAATTTCAGGAACTGCAGATCTAAATCCCACAGAGACCAATAACTCCTTGTAAGATCTCTGAAATTTGATATAGTCTTTATTTTTGTTTCAATTTCACATGCTTGTGGCAATTATGTCTTCCACCATAAGCACTATTCAAACAAAAATTTCTTGATGTTCAGCTATAATCTGAACATTCTTTACTTTTTTCCAGAGAGTTTGAACTTTTTAAGAGGCAGATGTCTCCTTCCCTTGCATGTGTTTTCATTTGATGGACAAAATTTCTACATAATGCAATGATGTGAAAATAAAGGTAGATCTTGCAGGCATTTCAATAAAAAACAAAGGTAGATCTTGCAGGCATTTTTAAAAAAAAACATGGGCAGATTAAAGCATCCAATATACTTCTGTTAAATGTTGCTAGTATGGTTCCCTGACCAACTCCACCAAACCTAATAAGAAAATTGGATGTTGATCACACCCAGATAAGCCAATATCGGCATTAGTGTGCAAAGATCATATTTTCATATGTTTACTATTATTGCAAACCTCATTAATCTATGAATAATTTAAGCTGTAAAATTGTAATGGTTGGCAATTCTATATCTGTTATTAATATGACATTTGGTGCTTTGGTGTGATCCTGGCAAGGAATAGCATATTCAACCTGTGCCCCAGGCAAAAGCTCTCCAATATCTAAATTGCTTACAATGTAAAGGTTGAAATGAGAAATAATGCTTTGGTTTTTACTTGACTCAGCAGTATTTGTAGCCTATACTCCCAACCACCACTCTATACAACAACATGGATACAAAGTAATCATTCCAATGACATTTGGTATTTGGGTGTATCCCTGACTGTGGAAGTATTCATAGCCTGTACTCCAAGTCACCACTCTATATAAATACATGGTTAACAAAGTAATGATGCATACAACATATACCATTTTTGTGTTTACCTCATCCAAGTTTTAGCATTTGTTATGTATATTTAATTTAATTGTTTGTTTATTTTTAAAAAATATTATTCGTTTCATGATATGCTATTGTAATGTAACATTGTGCAAAATTAAGTTCATTTCTAGTTGACCTGATTGAATTTTTAAAACTTATATTCACTGTAAACATCTCATACTTAGCTAAATTATTCTCTACGTGTATGAGCTTAATATCAGGATCTTTATCAATAGAAGAAACTGCAAACAAAGTAATAATGTATGTGATATTTGGTGTTTTACCTGATCCAGGCTGGGGACATGTTTCACAGCCTCTTCCCCATGCAGCACCTCCTGCACAACAACAAGCAACACGTGTAGCTAATATTGTGGCAACTGTTCTAATGCAACGTCCACCACTCAGCTCAAAGAAGCAATAGTCCTCCCGAGTATCTATGCATGATGAATATGAAAATAAGTTTTCATAGCAATTTTGCTAAAATATGTAATAAAATTTTAATCTAATTTCATAATTAAAAGTTTGTGAATAACATTTTTTTTTTCAATCTTGGAAAACAATGACCAAATTTATGCAAATATAAAATTACATTTGATATTTAAAAATTATTGAATGAATTTTTCTTAAAGTAAACACACAAAAAAGGAACCTTAATGCTATATTGTCACATATTAAAACCAATGCAGAAACTTCTCATGGATTCCATAAGGAATACTTCAGGAATCCATATGTACGAGATGTGGACTGAAAAACTTATAGAATCAGACAATTTATTTGAATCCAATTCCATAAGTACTTCACAGCAAGTGAGAATTCCATATGGAATAAAGTTAAAACTTTATTCCAGAAGCACTTCTTACCATATGGAAAGCCAGCTCATTATAGTGTCATGGAAAATACTCTCTTAAGAATTAATAACCTAAACTATCTCATTCAAACAGAAATATTGCTGGGGATTAGAGTTCATGTATATGTCAGTATAGCTGATGTGGAAGAAATTTTGCTCAAATAAATTTGAAAAACACATGTCAGTTTTCTTGAATTTATTTCCACAGATTTTTAAAAAAGGCAAAGACATGACCAAAAACGTAGAGAAAATTTAAACATGATGAGATTATTAATATCTGGAAGTACAAAAATTCTTATGCACTTAATAAACCACCAGTTATATGCTGATACTTATTGTCTGAGCTGAAATGGAGAAATTGTTAACATTCACTCAAATGTCCTTTTTTCACTAAAATTATGGTATTTTAGGAGATTTTATCTTCAAAATTTCACTGATTCTGCTGACATTTCTGAAAATATCATTGAGAATTTGTAATTGAAATTTCACTTAGAGCTTGTCAAAATTTCTGAAAATATAGTGATATTTTGTGAATGTAATATCACTGACATTTCAATAACAAAAATCTCAGTAATTATAATAAAATTTATTGTTTGTTTCTTGTACAATCTGAAATGATTTTCAACAACAGTTATATTTCCTGTTTCTGAGAGCTGTAATTTTATTGTTTATTTTTGGCACAATAACTTATTCCCACATCTTTACTTGTTATATTTCCTTTTCAAAATTGTTGTTGTTGTTGCTTTTCTGTTTATCTTTAATTGGTTTTAACTGCCCATAAACAAAATTTTCTTGTTTTCCATTTTAAAACAGAATTTCACCTTTCTGCTGACCTGTATGTGATTTTCCTCAATATGGACCCTTTTTTAACATTGTTTACAAAACTTTATATTTTGTAATAATGCACTATCTGTTCCCATTCTAGAATAAGCTTTCTAATAAGTATTTGTTCTGTTTATCAATGTAAAGAGCTTACCAATTGGTCAAAATTTTGTACCTGTCCAATGAATTGTCACATAACAGAAAATGATTAGAACAACCATGCTTACTTAACATGGCAATTCAAATTTTTGAGTGGGATACAACTTTGAATAACCATCTGAAAATTGTGTAGCAATGAGAATAGCTTTAATGCAAAGACGATGGGAATACCAGGACTAGCATTTTACATTTTGTGCCATAAAGAGCTAGTAGAGGTTAACATGCAAAATCTATACTAGGTGCAATAAAATTCAGTGCAAAACAAGAGTAATTATATTATGATAAATGTTTGTCACAGCTGCTTATAGAACAAGGACCAATTCAAGAGACCACAACAGCATCATAGTTTGTACATTAATCAAAATCAAGTATGCAGTACAATAATGACATAAGGAAGGCTCTTAACATTTATTTTTTTCATAATTAACATCTCAAATAGATGCTTTTCTGTAATTTTGCATCATTGTCACAGTTGAATTCTTCAACGCAGGATACTATTTTATATGTTTATGTGTTCCCAGATGCCTGTGCATATGTTTCAGGTTTGATACTTTGATTTTTTAAATCAGTTAGAATCATGCTAGATTCTTCACATATTATATATACTGTATATATTGTACATAGACAGAAGGCTGCAAGGTACTTTAGCTCTGTAACTGAGTTACCTTCTCTAAATAAAGTCTATTATTATTATTATTATTATTATTATTATTATTATTATTATTATTATTATTATTATCAACTCCCATACCTGTTGTCTTGGATATCATATAACCACAACATAATTTTTTTCATGTACACTGAAATATCACCTTGGTTAAAAAAGTCCTGTTTAATTCATATCATTTATTGAAACCTTTTGAAATGTCTGAAAAACTAATGAAACATCAGTAAAATACTACATAATGATCAAAATTTTAGTCAAATCTCATGAAAGTTTTAGTAAGCTCTCACATATCTTTCAATGTAATATTAAAGATTAAAGAGCTTGCCAAAATTAAGTGAAAGTTTTAGCCGAAGTTTTTGTGAAACTTCACAAATATTTCAGTGAAATTTTGGTGGAATCTCACCACAATTTAAACCAAAGTTTTGGTTGAAATGTTTTTGAAATCTCACCAAACTTTCAGTGAAACGAAAAAGACTTATGTGATGCCATCATGGGTTAAGTCTTGTATGCAAGATAGACAATGAGGACAAGAAAAACCTAAACTTTATTTGATAATGTCTGTCAAAATAAAATTTATCAAAATAAAATTTATAATCCATAAATTTATTGTGAATATTTATCACTGATTCCCAATGATATCTAAGAATCATTAAGCAGTTTAAAAGAAATCTGAAGCAGAATCGTTTATTAGATGATATTTATGGAGACAGTTTAGGCAGCCTTTCTTAGACGGAAACCTATGGTGAATTTTTATTTCAGGTGGAAACTTCAGATGTTTTTTTTTTCATGTAGAATTTTATTTCAGACAGAAATCTTAGATGGATCTTATTTTAAGCAGAATCTTAGGACAACTAATCTGCATATTTTGCCTAAAATTCTGCCAGAAATCTACCTAAAGTTCACATGAAATTTACCTAAGCTTTAATTTTATGGTTAGGCAGAAAATCCTTAAGAAACCTGTCTGAAATCGGCCTAATGTCTGCCTGGAAAATTTTATTCAGGTTTTCAAGTGCATTATTATTTCAGAGATTCTTTTCATTCAAACTGAATATTACAACAATTAATTTGCATATTTCACCTAAAATTCTGCCCCGAGTCCACCGGAATTCCGCTTGAAATTGCCTATGCTCACTTAATGAGTAATTATGGTTTACGTAGAAAGCACTTAAAAAAACCTGTCTAAAGTCTGCCTGGGAAATTCTGTATGGGATGGACTATTATAAAATTCCATAAGAAATATTCACAAATTCCATATGACCCATCTACAAAATTCTATATATTTCTAAATTCCATATGAACTGTTCACAAATTCCATATGGGTTATTGCCAAATTCCATATGGAATATTTGATTTTATTACATATGGACAATCAACAGATCTCATGGACTAGTTTGCATATTCCATGGGATTTTCCATAAGGAATCCATAACATTTCCATATGGATACACTGAAATCCATATGAGTGGTTCAGCATTAGAATAAAAATGTCTATATGGATATGTCTGAAAAAGTATGTATGGATTCCATATCCAGTCCATATGGAAATTTTTTACGGGAAGAAATTTGTTTCATAGTGAAATAAAAATGAACAAAGAAGTCCCAAAAAGGGATTGATGTTCCACTGGGTGTAAATAATTCCCACAAATTCAAGAGAAGACCCTTTCTGCCATTTGCCTATTGAGTGTTTAATCCGTCTCTTATATTCTTCAGCAGTAACAAATTAGTTTGTGTTGTGCATATATTGGATGTCTTATAGGCACCATTTTTGTTTAGGGCAATTTAGGTATCATAAGAAGTCTTGGTGAAAATTCCGAGTCACAATGATTATTGTTTCCGGTGAAATAGTGACAAGAAGATTTGTTTAGATAGTTGTTATAGCAGCCATGTTGGATGTATGACAGGACCAACTAGGCACCATACGTTCACTGGTGAAAACTTCATGATGATATATCTATCCATATTTAGAGGAGGGGAGAAAACATTATTTACGAGATATGACTTTTCATTTAGGATGGCTAGAATAGTGATACAAATTTCAAGATGGCTACCATGAAGGCCATATTGGAAACAGTTGTATTGTCACAAATTAATTCTGGATATTACAAATAAAATTATATTTATGAAACATTAATCACATATTTGTCATGTGTCCTGTATGCCAACATAATGGTCAAACAGGATGATGTGAAACATATTCAGGCCTAGAAAGATTTTGCATTAAAATAAAATGAAACAACAAAATAATAGGAGTCACGTTTCACATATTTATTAGTGTACTTTAATGTCTTCAGTACATATATTTCTTAGCAAATCTGTGAATCAGCCTAAGATTTCAGGAGAGCAGATGTTTTCTGTTTGAATCTTGTATAATTTCTAAGTTCACTAAAATTTTCTCCTTTGTTTAGGAAAGGTGTTTTATGTTTAGAAATCCTCTCTGATAAAGATGTGCCCTGGTAGTGCTGGCCTTCCACTAAAAATTTCAATTCCTATTTTATCAATAGTTTAGCTAGTAAAATTGTAGACTTCAGTGTCAGTGCTTCCCATTTTTATGAGCAAGAGTGTCAGCGATATTGTATGCCTAGTCATTCCTCTTCAGTTACAGTTGTTAGATTGTAACTTATGTAACAATTACCATAATGAAATCCATCTAAAATAAGTGTCAAATCCATAACATCAAATTATTGATCCCTGATATAATGTGGTATACCTTGCAGTCTGTTCAGAGTATATTGTGGAACAAAATTTGTTGTGGTATCTACATATTGCCTACCTCTATTGCCTACACATATGTATTTTGAAAAAATATGAACAAAAAAAAATAAGGAAAATATCAAACAGGCTTGCTCAGGAAGAATAAAATTAATATAACATACCCAGACAAGCCTTTCCACTAACACTTGGGGTATAACCTGGAGCACAGTCACACCGATAGCTCCCTTGGAGGTTGACACAGCGACCATTTTTACAGATGTTGGGGTCACTGCATTCATTGATGTCTATAAATAATTGCATAAACTAAGTAAGATGATTTTTTTCAGTAATACTTATCAATCAGTACTTACTAATCATAGCATGTTTTAATATTCTACTATAATTTAAGTCCAAACATTATGGATTTGTAAAAATAGTTATTGTTGTATGTAGTTAGCATTGATATAGAAATCTATCACTTAAGTACATAGATATTTCTGACATTCAAAATCACTCTTATATCTATGCAGGTTTATCAATCAGGTTGCAGATAAATAGCTAGATAGACAGAATTTGTCTTGGTCAAGTAACTGGCTGTTAAAATTAATTGATATTTTAAATGACCCTGACTTACAAATAGATACCTTTACGTAGAGAAGTTCTTCAAGAATGGCTTCTAACAAATGAATTGAATGCATAGTGTCTAATGTAAATCATTTTTCTAACAAGATCACTTACCCTCACAGCGATCTCGGCCAATTTCCTTGAATCCCTCAGGACAGATACACATGAAACTTCCCACCAGGTTCTTACATGCAAACTTGCAGGTGTTGGCTGGTGTCTCACATTCATCAACATCTTCAGTAAAAATGTAAAAGATCTTTATTAATATATTCAGGCATTACTTTAGTCACAAATGAAAATATTTGTCCATATTTATGGCTGCATATTTTTGCATTAACACTTGATGTTGGATTTCCATGACTTTGACCACTTATGTTCCTGTTTTGTAGAAATTCAGAAAGTTATTGACTGATACAGAGTATATTTATTTAATCAAAATGCCAATTATGCAAATGGTAGGTTTGCCTTATATAACAGCAGGTCCTCCCAAGCACATTTAAACTCTTTTCAACTGATCTTACCACCTAAGTTTCTGATTATATCCATTTTGAGGAAACTAAAATGAGGACAGTAGCTTTTTTAATAAAATTTGCATTATGGTGTAAAATAACAAAATCAGGACTTTAGCTTACTTGATAAAAACTGCATTACGGTATAAAATAACAAAATCATTACTGTAGCTTACTTGATAAAAATTGCATTACAGTGTAAAAAAAAACAAAATCAAAACTAGCTTACTTGATAAAAATTGCATTAGTGTAAAAAATAAATCAAAACTAGCTTAAAAATTGCATTACGGTGTAAAAAAAAACAAAATCAAGACTAGCTTACTTGATAAAAATTGCATTACAGTGTAAAAAAAACAAAATCAAGACTAGCTTACTTGATAAAAATTGCATTAGTGTAAAAAATAAATCAAAACTGTAGCTTAAAAATTGCATTACGGTGTAAAAAAAACAAAATCAAGACTGTAGCTTACTTGATAAAAATTGCAATACAGTGTAAAATAACAAAAGCAAGACTAGCTTACTTGATAAAAATTGCATTACGGTGTAAAATAACAACAAAATCAAGATTCCCCTAAAGGGCTGATGATCTTCTATCCAATCAAATTGGTAGAAAAGACATCTTGTATTTTTTAACTACTGAGTATTGAAACTATTTGTGATATACTTATGCAATAAAATCATATGTAAATTAGCGGCTGTGCTAACAATACAGTATGTCAGATTGAACCATTTTCAGTTAGGACAAGTCAACGTCATCAAGAGTCATTTGGTAAAACCCCTTGTCGATAAAACCATTCTTGTCAATAAGACCATCCTTGTAATTAGATCATCCAGTCAGAAGGGGTAACATTAACATGAGTTCAAGGTGTCTGTCATGGAAGCAATACTAGAAGTAACATTTTCATTTAGGGCCAACTAATTATGGTCATAAGTCTTTTGGTAGAAACCTTATGTTAATATGACCATTAGATTAGAAGAAACAGTGATAGGATGATTTTTAAGATGGCTACCATGATAGAGGTCTGATCAGCATCATTTTCATTTTGACCAAGCAGACATTATAAACTTTTTCTAGTGATAACCTCATGTCAATGTGAAAATCACATCAATATGACTTTTTGTTAAGAAAAATATCTTCAAGACGGCTGCCACAAGGGTTATACAGGAGGCTAGATTAGAACCATTTTCATTTTGGACCAACCAGACACCATAAGTATTTTGGTGAAATTTAAATGATGACATGACCATCCGTCCAGCATTAATAACATTTTAATGAAGGACCAACAAGAAACCCTAAAACAATTTCTGGTGCAAACATTTTCAAGATGGTTTCCATGATTGCCATACTGGATGTCAGATCACCAATGTTTTCATGTAGGACCAACTAGACATCATAAGAAGGTTAATAGTGAAAATCTAGTATTGATATGATCATCTGTTCCTGAGGAGTTTTGATAACAAGGTTTTCAAATGACCACTTTGGTAGCCATATTGGATGTCTGAGTGGTACCATTTTTTCCAGAACCAACTTGACCATGGGATCAATGTAAGTTTCATGGAAATCATTGAGGTAACTTCAGAATAATAGTGATAACAAACTTCCCAGATCAAAACCATAACTGACACAAACAGGAAGGCATCACAACTTGCACAAAATCAACATTGAACTGTATAATCCTCAATTTTGCCAAGCATAACATTTTAGAAAAAAAGCAAGTGAACAAATATTTGCAGAGCATTAGTGTTTTGGTGATGAAAATATTGTAATTAATGTGCGTGTTATAAATCACAAGGGTCATGTGGATGGACAGTCCTAGAGTTATATATTAATTATGCTAATTTCATTAGAACAATGTTATGGACAGTCCTGGAGTTATATATTGATAATGCTCATTTCATTAGAACAATGTCATGCTCACAACCGGATAAAAATGGACTTTTGGATGACAAGAGAATAGATGGTCTGGCGAATGACAAGTGGATAGATTGGTGGATGACAAGTAGTTACACAAAATGCACACTTGGATGACAAATGGAGACATGGACTGGTGGATAACCACTGGATAATTGGACTGGTAGATAACCACTGGATAATTGGACTGGTAGATAACCACTGGATAATTGGACTGGTGGATAACTACTTTATAATTGGATGGGTAGATAACCACTGGATAATTGGACTGGTGGATAACCACTGGATAATTGGACTGGTGGATAACCACTGCATAATTGGACTGGTGGATAACCACTGCATAATTGGACTGGTGGATAACCACTGGATAATTGGACTGTTAGATAACCACTGGATAACTGGACTGTTAGATAACCACTGGATAATGGGACTGTTAGATAACCACTGGAAAATTGGACTGGTAGATAACCACTGGATAATTGGACTGATGGAATGTAAGTGGATTTGTAACTGTTACATTTTTATAAATACAATCATGTTTTTATCTTAACATCCCTTACTGCACTAAATTATGTTGTTTTGAGGACTGGTATAAATGCTTCGTCCTCATTGTGTTTAGTAAGCACATCATACAGCAAGTATTGCTTGTCTAGATAGCACCATTAATTTACATGTTGGTACATTATTACATAATTTGCTGTAATATTATGTTATTAAAATGCTGAAATGAATGATCTGCTAAAATTGAATGATACTAGAATATTGTGATTTTATAATAAATAAAGGATCTAAAATCACTACTCATGTAAAATAAAATTTATGAAATGTGTTACGTAATGCCTACCTTTTCAACCCATGTTCTGCAAGAGATTAAAGTTTTTTGACTAGTTTCATAAATTTTATTCAAAATGAGCACAAACGTGAGAGTCCATTTATCAAATGATGAAAAATACCTTCTTTGTCTAAACCTCAGAATAGTGCTGTGAAACGACTCTAAATGCACTGAATGCCTCAGTTGTTACAAGTTTCCTTTGCATACTGTTATTATATCTTGTGATGAAGTGTTATTATATACATATATTGTGATATCTGTATACAAGGAACAGCATGCATGTGTTACCTTCACAGTGGATACCATCTGCTGCCACTTTGTAACCCATGGGACAAACACACTTGAATGACCCTGGAATGTTGACACAGCGGAATGCACACTGGTTCAGTGGACCATCACATTCATTCTCATCTGAAAGATCAAAAGTAGGTCATGATTATTATTGCAAGAACAACATACTTTATATTGTAGAATTCCCCAACAATAACAAGGTATATGGAAGAAACCTTGGTTTAAGAAGAAAGGATATACTTAAAACAATCAAGGGTAAAGTCATATAATTGTTTTTGCCGCAATATGAAAATTAAGTTCCTCTGGACATTAAGGTCCATACTAAATTTTATTCCTGAAATCCTTTAGCAATTACCCAATGTAAAGGAAATGTGGTATAATTGATATATTTATGTTTAGATGGATGGGCACATGTAACACTCTAAGTCCCTTCCATATGAGACCAGATGTGTTGGATTCAAAAGCTAAGCTGTTTGAGCACTCTAATAGTGATTCGGATATCAGTGTCTAAATGTAATTGTTTTGTTTCCATTATACACAAAATACTCTGGTGACTTAGAAAAAAAAGAGTTGATATATTTATTAATGAATGGCATGTCAGGAATGCAAGCATATACTATATCTCCATGAAGAACAATTTTAAATAGTCTCTAACATAAAAATAAAATGTGCTTAGGTTACAAATTTAAGTTCTGCTGAGCATTAGCCTTAAAAAAAAGAACACAAGGAAATCAGTCTAAGAATATTTAGAAATAACCACATTAATAACCATTTCCTCTCATGTATCAAGCAATAAAGAATATTTTTCCAAAATAAATATTTAAGTGCATAAACATCTAGAATGAGTGGCTGTCTGACATTCAGGATTTAAGCAAATGACAGAAGAAATATGAAAGTTACAAACCAGTTATATATATGTTGTAAGCTTTTAAGTAAAGTGAAATTGGCAGTTATGGCCTTGTTGAATTAGAAATGATTTGAAAAACTGACTGTAATTTATGCCAAATATGCCCATATTTTTTTCAAAGATGAAGGGGTTCAGTGTATATCATATATGTGTAAAATCCAATTCATGTGCACCAAATATGTGTGAAATTCATTCTGGGGGAAATTTGTTTCTAAAAAGAAATAATCAGTAGAGAAAATCGCAAGAACTCAAGTTTGCATTTTGTTTAATGCTTGTTACCACACTAGAGCATGGTCATATAAGCTTGATGGAAATACCTGTATGAGTCACATGCATTACATATTGCAGAAAGTGTTGTAACCAGAGTTTATTTCTGTCTATAAAATGTTGCTGGTCTTCAGATGATATCCATTAGACTGTCACAATTTTATCTATTAGACCATTATAATTGTCTCCCTTTAAAAATTTGACCTGCTCACAGCAGCTGAAAATAATGACACTATGTTACTGACTCCAGATCAGTAAATACAACAGAATTTTTTATAGTAATTAACTATGTTTTATGAAATGATGCTATTAATACAACACATTTCAGTTACATTCACAAGTTGATCCAGATCTTCAACAAAAGTAAACTAGGGATCATCTAAAGGAGATTTATAACTGAGATCATTAATTCATAGACCCAAGTTTGAAATTTTCCTGTTTGCAGCATTAGTTCCATACTGGCCAATACTTTTTTTTTTTAAAAATTACTAAATGTTGCTTATATGACCAGTGCCCTGGAGAAATGCTATAACCGAAACTTAAATCAAGCTGTTTGGCTTTTAATAAAGTTTTCATACCTTCACAGACCTCCTTGGGTCCAGGAACAAACCCTGATGCACAGGTGCAGTGAAAACTTCCCACTGTGTTGGAGCAAGTACCATTACCGCACACACTCCTCACCTGACACTCATCGTCATCTACAGGAGGATGCAATAATATATATAGTATTGGTTGTGTACATACTATGTGTACTGGAATTATATGAGAAATGAAACAACAATGATTTTTTTACAAAATAGCTATGTATATATACTGAATTCTTAAACATTCTATTGAAAACAATATTTGCATTTTTAAAAAACACTGAGATATATTGGTTAATCATTTTTTAAACTCTCCAATCCTACAGAACTCAAATAATATAAATTCATGCTTCTACTGAATTAAAAATGCATGTAAGTTTTGTCAGCTCTTTCATTCCTTTAATTCTTAAATATTCTATTGCAAACAAAATTTCCATTAAAAAAATTGAGGTACTTTGTTTAATGGTTAAGTTCACTCTTCATTCTCTTGTAGCCTAATGCATTCTATTATTCCCCGATTCTACTCCAATAAAAGATTTTAAAACAAATGAAAATATTGCCTTACCATATAAATGACAACAATTTTTTAACTCTAAGCTACCTTAGTTTTTAATTTACTTTCTGGTCTACTTGTTTACTTATTCAATGATTTTTCTCAGAGAAAATATTGTTTTAGCTGACATGTCATGCCATTTGGAATACTTCATCATTTACAATGCAGTGTTTTAAAATGATGTAATAATTTATATTCTGCAGTGTTATGCAGTATAAATGGCACCTTCACAATGCTGAAACAAGTTAAATTTCAATGTTTTGCACCAACTTATGTAATGAAAAAAAATACCAATCTTTGTCTTGGTGGGTATGATGTACTAAGAACTCATAAAATAATCTGATTTGTGTCAATCTGTACAAGATTTACTATTCATAAGGCATCATTTCCATCTCACAAATTGTCAACATTGATTACCTTACAAAATAAGTCTAAGAATTCTACTGCTCATTTACCAATACAAGTGGTCCCTGTGCTGTCCACAACATAACCTGGGGCACACTCACAACGGAATGACCCATCCGTGTTGATGCAACGCCCATTTTTGCACAGGTCTGGATTGAACAAGCATTCATTCAAATCTGAAAAAAGCAGTACAAGTCAATACTGAGACTCCTGTATGTATACATTACACAATTGTGACTGGAGCAAATGCGGTAGAGAAGCAAAAAAAACAAAAAAGATTAAACTTGCTTTGCTTTGTGATATGAAGCATCATAAAAAAAAGACCAAGGTAGGTTAATTTTTTTAAAAAAAGCAGAGATTAACAAAACTAATGTCTGGTTATAAGTGGTTATTAGCTTAATGTGGACAAAGATTTGATATGATGAATAAAACAGTCCAAAACAGAAACAGATTTTGTTTGTAAAACCTGTATACCCCTATTGCTGACCAAAATGTCTAAGGATAAACATAGAAAAATGTGTTATAAAATTTAAAACCTAATGTGTTGACTGAAAGTCTTTTCAGGATATCTACATATTTCTATAATTATGTCTTTCAATGTTTTTCTTCTGCCTCTAATGACGTTTGCTTAATCATGCTAATATATGCTGTCGTCAAAGTCCCAAAAACTTAAAATGTTTCAAAGGACCCTGAAAAACTGCTACAGTGGCCATAAATCTATGCACATGATCTAGATATGTATATAATATGCATATCAAATTTCATTTGACTTAAAGAAGTAGATTTTGTACAATGTAATTTGCTTTTCAGGATAGACTGATAGATGGACATACAAAAAAATGTATGATTTATTATAATAAATAATTATAATTTTGAGGTAATGACCATGTACGAAAAATAAACAGATCAAATCTGAACAAAGCTGACAGAACACATAACAGTTGACCAAAACACATGTACAAATTTGTCTCATTTGGATCTCAAGAATCTGATTGTTGTTATGAGAGAGAGAGAGAGAGAGAGAGAGAGAGAGAGAGAGAGAGAGAGAGAGAGAGAGAGAGAGAGAGAGAGAGAGAGAGAGAGAGAGAGAGAATAATCTATATTGTTTAGGAATCAGTTATCTGTCAGTTGTGTTATTCCTTATGTAAATACTACAAGGGCACTATTATATTCCATTGGCAATTAAAACCTGAATAAATAAATCATTTTTGTTGTACCTGTAACTATGGGATCCAATGTCAGTAGGCCACATGGCTATGCAGATGTAATATACATGCTAATAAAATATACTTTAACCTTAAGCTTGGTCTTTCCCAGTAAATACTGGATTGAAGACAGATTGACCTCAACAAATCAAATTAAGGAGGCTCAATGTAGGGAAATGAGGCTACCCATGCGGTGTTGAAAATGTGTACAACTAGCCTATTAGCTCAAGAACAATATTAATCTACCAATATTTGTACTGAAGCCTTTGATAAAAGGCAAATTTAAGAGAGAGAGAGAGACAGAATAACAAAGCAATGTGTATTAAAATATATTATTATAGTATAAACATAACATGTTATTTAAGGACACAATTTGTGATCCCATATTGGATATTGCCTATATTTAAATTGAACTTATGTAGTCAATGACTTTTGCATTTATGATTAAAACTAACTGGGTTTTTATAGTTTTTATTGCATTGCTATATCAAATCAACAAGATTAATTGCCCAGTGGTCTGTGGTCTTCACTTCATCCTCTACTGAGATATTATTTTTACTGGATAAATAAACTCAAATGGTATCAGAACTCATTTTCAAATGCATATGTTTCATGGCTTAATAAAGAGTGTCCATTAAGGATGTTGTCCAGCTGTTAATGAATAGTGGTATAAATTGTAATGACACCATCAAAACAAAAACATCAATTTTTATATTTTCTCACATTTTAAAAAGACAATGAAGGGCAATATGACGAATGATAATAGATTCTCAGTTAACCAAACAGTTGCCATTTCCGAGTAAGCTGAGCAAAGAGCTCTCTACACTCTTATAATTGGTGAATATTTCTTTTACTGGAGGTTGTTTTATTTCTTTTTCATTATTTGATGCCTCAGTTACATGAAGATATCAGATAACTGGGTTTGTGTTTCACTGAAGAAACAAATATTTATATTCTCATGTGGGATTATACCAAATATACTTGTCAAAAAATAACTTGATTGTTTTGCGTATCTTAGTGATACATTGTTTTATGTAAGAAAAATAAAAGGTTGACCACCAAAAAATATGAAGCTTTATGTACGAAAAAATATGGCAGCTTTAATTACTTATTATTTTGATCAAGACAATGATAATGCATGCAACTCTTAATTGACATGAGTTCTGACACCAAAGACTCTTAATTGACATGAGTTCTGACACCAAAGACTCTTAATCGACATGAGTTCTGACACTAAAGACTCTTAATTGAAATGAGTTCTGACACTAAAGACTCTTAATTGAAATGAGTTCTGACACTAAAGACTCTTAATTGACATGAGTTCTGACACCAAAGACTCTTAATTGACATGAGTTCTGACACCAAAGACTCTTAATTGACATGAGTTCTGACACCAAAGACTCTTAATTGACATGAGTTCTGACACTAAAGACTCTTAATTGACATGAGTTCTGACACCAAAGACTCTTAATTGACATGAGTTCTGACACCAAAGACTCTTAATTGACATGAGTTCTGACACCAAAGACTCTTAATTGACATGAGTTCTGACACCAAAGACTCTTAATTGACATGAGTTCTGACACCAAAGACTCTTAATTGACATGAGTTCTGACACTAAAGACTCTTAATTGACATGAGTTCTGACACCAAAGACTCTTAATTGACATGAGTTCTGACACCAAAGACTCTTAATTGACATGAGTTCTGACACCAAAGACTCTTAATTGACATGAGTTCTGACACTAAAGACTCTTAATTGACATGAGTTCTGACACCAAAGACTCTTAATTGACATGAGTTCTGACACTTTCTAAGTAACGATTGTGACATTATGAATTGCTCTGATGAGACATGTCTCTTAAGATTTATCTCACCTACAAAATTTTAAAGAAAAGAAATCTTTTCTTCAAAACTGCTTGAAATGATCTCTATACACCTCTAAACATGGTGAAGATTTCCTCAAATATACATAAATGAGCCAAATCACTTGGACTGGTTCAGAAATTTTACCATGAAAGCTAGAGAAATAGCTTTTGCAACAAGTAAATTTTCTATTGCAGTTTATTGTTAACAGTAATAAAAAATATATGTAGTTACAACACTTGTATACAAGCAAAGGAGCTCAGAAAAAGAATGAAACAAAGTCAATAATTTAGTAATTAAGATATCTGTAATACTTATATGAATTAAATTTCAATAATAATCTTTAGTAGCAATTTTACTGAATATAGCAGACATGTTCATGTATACAAGCTTTTTTGTTTGTCTTGCCTTGTATTCAGGAATGAAATACCTACCAATAGTCTGGCCAGATGGATCTGTAGTTGTACCATCCTGCTTACACAGCTCTGCAAAACCAGCTGAAAAGTATCATACAGAATTAAACATGCCTTTATAAACATTATGATGATAGTGCCATTATCATAGCAACCTTTTTATATTAAAAAATGTAAAACTTTCTCCAGATAAAATATAGCACAGGATTACCATAAAATATTGATGTGTCACTAATGAAAACTAATCTCTGATGGCAAAACAAATTATACTTGTTTCTCTAAAGAGTGGAAGGTCTGAGAGTAAAAACTAAAATTCTATATTTCTTATCAATTTGGAGTTCATGTAATCTTACTCTTAGCATTTGTCTAGCAATGTAAGAAGTTAGAACATGTTCTTTAACAACTCACCCTATGTAAAAAGTCTAAGCATGTTCTCAAACAACTCTCTAGATTAGAAGTTTGAGCATGTTTTTTAACAACTTACTCCATGTAAAATGTCTGAGTATATCATTTAACAATTCACTCCATGAAAGAAGTTTGAGCATGTTCTTTAACAATTCAATCATAAAAGCATTTGCCTTTGATGCAGGAGGTCATGGGTTCAAACCCTGACCTACATACCAAAGATTTATAAAAATGGTACTAACATCTGCCTCGATAGGAACTCAGCATTTAGAGGTTAGTGTTAAGACTAGTCGGCCTGGTGTCAGGATGATTTGACAGGGAAAAACATAATGCTGCATGATGTCCCAGTGCTAGGCATTGCTATAAACTTACACACTGCAGCTATATATATATATATATAAAATTCATAATATGACTGAAAAATTCTTAAAGCTATGTTACAAATCAAAATCACACAATCAATTCACTCCATAGAAAAAGTCTGAGCACATTCTTTAATAATTCACTCCATTTAAGAAATTTGAGTATATTGTTTAACAATTCACTATATGCAAGAAGTTTGAGCATGCTGTTTCACAACTCACTCCAGATTTCAGTATGAAAGATTTTAGTACATCAACTGAATTTCAAAATGTGTCAGTAACTATCTTTCCTGCACATGATAATTTCCTTGCAAATAAGAACTGTTTGCTTGAATGCTTTAATATTCCTTACTTATCATGTGACCCTTTCAATACCAAGTGAATAAATGACAGTGACTAAAGTGTATATAGTACCAGTTTACCCAGTCAGCACTGCAAACTTATGCATCGTAGAGGATAAGATCAATGAAAGAGATAAGGCTTTTTGAGTTGCAGGTACAAATCTTGGTCTCCAGGTTTTGGATTTCTCCAGTCTGATTATACACATAGGGAAGATACTTCTTTTTACCTGTTCACTAACCGCATGCATTATTTTCTTGGTGAAAATCATTCAGAAATTGAAAGGTCTGTACTGTATTTACTGTATATATTGCAACATGATAAAATAATTTTTTTTCCTGTCCCAGAACTTAATGGTGAAATTTTTTTTACTTAGGTCATATGTCTCAAGACATAAAAAAAGAAAAAAAAGTGTTGAATTTGTTCCCCACCCTGCATGTTGCAATAAAACATAAACAAAATGATTATTTGATAACAAATTAAAGAAACTAACCTTGCATTGTTATCATTTATTTCTTTCTTTTTCATCATCAGCAGTAAAGAATATAATATATTCATAAACTCTGTATATATAGTGTAGGCATCCATACAGGAGCATGGATCGCTTATGTCTAATAATACACGACACATTATTCATTGACAAGAACACAGAGAAACAATTCATGTTTGATTGTACTCAAAGGTCTTAATATGTTATCTGACTGAAAACTGGAATCACAAACAAATGGTAAATAATCTATCAATTGCATGAAGGCATCATGCATGGTACAGTGTTAGGTGCAAAATAACCAAGTTTGAATTATGTCCAAATCAACTATGTGACAGTACCTCACAAATAAAAAAAATCACTCGAAAATACATTCACTTGAGTGCAAATGACAATCTTTTCACTAGCATGAGCTACAAAAAGTATTATTAAAACACATTATTGCTGTGTATACTATTCACCTGCAAACATCAATGCCTGGTTGTGTTAATTATAACTACAGATGCTAAGCAAATAGAATCCTAGATGGTGAATTAACACAACTGGCAGCAAGCAGTAAACTCATTATTTGAACTTACTGACAGGACATCAAAGACAAAAGTTACTTTTATTACAAAGCAATCTGACATCAGAAGCTGACTTTAGATTTCTTGAAAAGTGCCAATTGTTTTTTCAATATACAAATCAGCCAAGATATGGAAGCTAACTTTGGTTCCTTTTCACCGATATTCATGGGAATTTTGATAATAAATTTAAACAATGGAACAATTTTTAAAATGATGCAATACAGTGCTTTGTGCATGGATATTGATGGCCCAGCATTGCCCCGAAGGTTTGATGAATTTGCCAGAAGAGAATATGATCTTGCCATCAATATGATCAATAACATGGAACAAATTCTAGTGTATTTTGTTCTCTTCCTGAATGGAATAAGATGGGGATTAAAAGTGAGAGAATTACCATGACTGGTGCAGATTAAAAATTGGACTTCAGTCCTTGCAGTTTCCACATCAGGAGATGCACTGTCTCCAATAATAATTTTCACTACAAAAGATAGCTATAAAAATATTTGGGCATTGAAAGAATAGATAGTGCATGTCCAGGAGAAGGACTATGTTGATAATGCTGCAGTGGATTACAGTTTTATATTTTTTTTTTAAAATTCAGTTGATTTCATTGTTTGACATGTAATTTTTGAATATTTAAAAGGTGTTCCAACTTACAACTCAAAAAAATACTGTTGTGACCCAGAACATAAAGTCACAAAAAAAAATTACTTTCAAAATTAATTTATGGTTGTACCAATAAAATATGGTTTCCCAACATATACTGTAAATATGGTATTCAATTTGCACAATAAACTGTGTGAATGATGATGTCAAAAGAAAGTCGTCTATCTGATCTTATATACCTCAAGAGAGCTTTATCTAATCCAGGAGAAAACTGGCTCTCTCAGGTGAGTGAGAAAATGACATTTATTTGAAATATATTGCTATCATACTTGGGAATTATTTCTCAGAGAACACTAGTTTCAGACTACCTACCCTCACCAGGCTTGGGACAGACTTCACACAGCACTATCCGTGAATATTGCCATGCCTCACCACCTGTACAGCAACACTGAGCTCGTGTCATGTTAATGGGGCGGGGATCGCGGCACACTCCACGATCAAATACTCGGAAACAACTACCCTGACGAATATCTAAATATAGGAAAAGAAACAAAAGTTGTATTATTTCATCCCAACATTTTGAGAACACTGAAATACACTTTATGAACATGAAAATAACACAGATACCAGACAGATAAAATTGAATACAGATTGTGATTATTAATTATGTATTAGAATTAATCAATCTAACATATAGGCACTTAGCATCATCAAATACTGTAACTTACATCATCAAATACTGTAACTTACATCATCAAATACTGTAACTTACATCATCAAATACTGTAACTTACATCAACTGAAGGTGTTTTTATTCTCTGTGAGCCATCAACTGTTTCCAGCATGTTTATAGTACATGTAGATCATTGTTGCAAATGGGAAAAGCATAACTTATTAACTTTATTCAACTTTCAGCTTATAAAAGCTAACCTAGATAATTCAAATATCAAGCATGTACTCTTTGGCCTAGATAATTCAAATATCAAGCATGTGTCTGTACTCTTTGGCCTAGATAATTCAAATATCAAGCATGTGTCTTTACTCTTTGGCCTAGATAATTCAAATATCAAGTATGTGTCTGTACTCTTTGGCCTAGATAATTCAAATATCAAGCATGTGTCTGTACTCTTTGGCCTAGATAATTCAAATATCAAGCATGTGTCTGTACTCTTTGGCCTAGATAATTCAAATATCAAGCATGTACTCTTTGGCCTAGATAATTCAAATATCAAGCATGTGTCTGTACTCTTTGTCCTAGATAATTCAAATATCAAGCATGTGTCTGTACTCTTTGGCCTAGATAATTCAAATATCAAGCATGTGTCTGTACTCTTTGGCCTAGATAATTCAAATATCATGCATGTGTCTGTACTCTTTGGCCTAGATAATTCAAATATCAAGCGTGTGTCTGTACTCTTTGGCCTAGATAATTCAAATATCAAGCATGTGTCTGTACTCTTTGTCCTAGATAATTCAAATATCAAGCATGTGTCTGTACTCTTTGGCCTAGATAATTCAAATATCAAGCACATATCTATATTCTGTGGCACTAAATATTTCATTTTCAATGTTCAAGCTGCTTTGAAAAACAGTAACTGAGGTGATAATGTTCATGACGCGCAATCCTCGTTTTGAATACTTACCAGGTTTAAGTAATGTTTTAACAATGGTGCTAATGTCATGAGATATTTTCAATGCAGAGTTTCCATTAAATACAACAGACAGATCAGTCAGCCATAGTCTGGATTAAACACATTAGACAGTGCTGTCAGCCAGAGTTTGGACTGAACACATAAAACAGATCTGTCAGCCAGTTTGGATCAAACACATCAAACAGATCTGTTAGAGTTTGGATGAAACACATAAGAGATAGAATTAAACACATCAGACAGATCTGTTAGATAGAGTTTGGATGAAACACATAAGAGATAGAATTAAACACATCAGACAGATCTGTTAGATAGAGTTTGGATGAAACACATAAGAGATAGAATTAAACACATCAGACAGATCTGTCAACCAGAGTATGGATTAAATCATCAGACAGATCTGTCAGCCAGAGTTAGGATTAAATACTTCAAATAGGGCTGTCATTATTTCAATTACCCACCTACACATGTTTTTCCATCACTAGACACAACATAATCTGGTGGACATGAGCATCGGAAACTTCCATCTGTGTTGATACACTGTCCAAAAGCACAAATACCTGGCACTGTACGGCACTCATTTATATCTATATAAAATAAATAAAAATGTTTCAATTCATTAGGACTGATTATTATGCAGAAAGTACTTTGATGACAGCATATAAGTTAATCTTATACAAATTTCTTTTAAAAGTTTGAATGAATGAATGAATGAATGAATGAATGAATGAATGAATGAATGAATGAATGAATGAATGAATGAATGAACAAACCATAGACTTACAGCATGACTGATCTAATTCAGTTCAAGCTTTTAAAAAATACAGTGTTACAACCATAAACTTATAGACCAGGAAAGACCTTAGTAAGCAAAGTGTCAACAATTAAATATCCTAATCAGTAATTAGGCCTGAAAGAAAATTAGCTTTTTTTCCATTTTGCTGACTGACTCCAACTTTTGACTTCCAACCTAAGAAAAAAAAGTTTTGACTATATTTTAAAACAATTTTTTTTAATACCGGGGATGAATTTTATATACCTATTCTGTGTTTATTTGTCCTCTAGGTGGGTACTGGCTGGGCATGGTTGACCAGAGGTTACTGACCAATGGGTCTCAAATACCAAGACCTTTGGTCAAGCTACATTGTCTTGAATTAGACTACTATGCAGAAACCAATATTTCATTGTATTATTTATTACTTTCTTGTTAGATTTACATGGTCAGTCTTGGATCTTTAGATCCAATAATCCACTGGCTTCTTTATTACTCCAAGTACCAAGAATATACTCATAAACAAAAGTAATTTGGCAAAACCAATTTTTCTTTGAGTGATAATGACCTTGTCTTTTGAACATTTCATATGCAAGCATTATACAGACTTTAGTCAAGGTATATGGTCTAGAACTGAAGTTATTATATAAACTATATTTCTGCTTTCAGTCAGTGATAATGACCATTGAAGATTTACATTTTACCCATCCACCCAAAATCAAAATACATCTTTTTTTCATCAAAACTGAAGAACTAACTAGCAATGTTTGGTGAAGATAGATGCTGTAGAACTGCAGTAACTTTTCAGAAAATGAAAACTTAATGGACAGAATCACACACTGATTCATGGGCATATAAAATTGACAGACAGACAGGGTCTTAGCATATGTCTGCCAAAAGGTAGGCATATAGAAATTTCAGATTTTCCAAAATGTCAGGATCAGTCTGGATTTAAATTTTGTTCAGAAGCAAAAGGATTTAACATTGTGTTTGTGCTTGCTATTTCTCCCAGAACTTTCAAGTGTCTACTGGGCATGGACCAGAAATCATGGTTTATTAGTGGTGATCAGCTTCAAAGTTACAGCAAGTTATATTGGAAAAAATAAACCAATTTACTTAATTACTTACACATAGAGTGTTTACCTAACTATTGTTTTATGTAGTAATAGTGACAAAGTCTTTCTTAAAGATATAAAATCAGGTCATACAACTGTCATTTATTTCTAGTACTTGGATAGAGAAAAAACACTGACATTAAAAGATTACTTGATTAACTGATAAAATGGTGTTTTTTTTGAGGACGACACCAGAAACAAATATTATTTTTAAAGCCTTTTTTCTAACCTGTGCAATGTCTTAACTGTTCTACTCACTAAAATTCTTTAAATCAATATAGATTCTTTCCTAATCCATCCAATTACATGTGGTCTGCAGCAGGTCAGTTTGTGACGTGCTTTAATCTAAATTATCAGAGTAACATATACAACAGTTACATATACTTATCCATGGCCAAAAGTAGACAAAGATGGATGCTAGACAGTCTAGTTGCAAGTTAGCATACAGCATACAGCACCTTGCCCAGGTGTCATAAAATGTTAGAAATAAAGTTTTATGTTTTCCTTTTTTAATGGCTTGAATGACGTTTGATTGTGAACATAAAGTGGTTCCATCTTTAACTAGAATACCCTGGCTTATAAAATTCTCTCCAATTTCAGCAACTATTGAAACATTATGTGACTATAATAAGAAGATACCTTGGCATTCTTCTCCAGTCCTGGAAAGCTGGTAGCCATCAAAACATGAGCAGACATACGATCCTTCTGTGTTCTCACAACGACCACGCCTGCAGATTCCTGGAATCTCTGCGCATTCATCCATGTCTGGAAATGCACAAAAAATGCAACCTAGAAAGAGGTTCTTACATAGTTGTCCATTTTAAATTAAATTTAGCAGATGTGCTTACAAAACATTTCTAAACATTGCAAGCCATTACAGAAACTATTTTCCAAAATTCACAAAAAAGACTAATATATGATTCTGAAAAGCAAAATGCACCAAAGGAACTACTATTTATCTTAGGACATGACAAACTATTTTATTCATCCTTGTTGAGAAACTTGAGAACTAAAAAATATAAATTTATCCCAAACTGTTTAAGAATGAGAAATTACGGACTCTTCCAACTCTCCACCAAATGCTGAAACTAATTATGAAATAATTGTGCAATCTTTGATCCAAATGTCATAAATAGCCATTTTCTTCTTTCCTGTTATTACCTTGGCTTAGTTACCCACTACCCCATTTACTCTTATAGAATTAAATCCAAAGAGACAAGGAAATAAGATGACCAGCATAAGGGTAGGTCTTACTCTCACCTGTGCAGACATCAGAATAACTTAAATTAATATTACTGTACTCGAAAAATGGTACCTAACAAGTGATTATTTCAAGTTATCAGTCATTTTATGAATATCATAAATATTTATATTTATCAAAAAGTTGTTAATTGCTTGATTTTAATGGTTAATTGCTTGTTTTTAATGGCTATGACAGCAAATATTCTGTGGTCAGGCTATTTAATATCATTATAACTGTTAAATCACCATTTGTATTGATGCAAGGAACCTTGTTTACTTACAGACTCCATTATTTTCCAAGCCTATTTTCTCTCTTAAAATCATAAATCACAATCACATATAGCCTAATAAGTTGTCTTCAAGGTTTTACATTTGTAATATATATATATATATATATATATATATATATATATATATATAGTTGTTGTTGTTGTGGGGCTTAATGCCATTTTTCAGCACAAGTTAGGCTATACATGGCAGCCAGTATCAATGGTGAAGAAACTGGGAAATCATCAGAAAGAACCATCAACCCACGAGAAGCTACTGGCAAGCATTCTCACATATCCACATCAGAATTCTAGACTTGATCACACACAGACAGAGGTGAGATGGCAGTGATCCCTAATGGCTTCCTATACACATTTATGTTTATATAGAATGGAAGACTAGATGTGTACTCATCTGGTAAGAAGACCTTTTCTGCAAACACCTGGCATTGTTTCATCAACCCAATTAAAGATTAGGAGACATAATATGCAAGTATTAATTAGTCATGCTAATTGAAGGTATAAACTAAGTCCATGGAATCTCACAGTACAAATAAGAATTTTTAGTGTCAAAACGTTTATGACATCTGAACATATACTGTAATTATGACAAATAAAGTTCAGAGGTACAAACTGGTTTTGATTTACAAGTGATATCTCTGATATGTGCAAACAATGTGTGATATCAGAAAACAATACCATATTTGACCTAATAAATAACAAACAATGGCACCGAACATATACATATGTGAAATAATTTCCAAAATTAATAAAATAACGTGGACAGTTTTCATAATTATTTGATTCAGATTATAATATTTGTATCTTTATCTCTTATGTACCATCTCACATACTAAGAATTAAAAGATTTATGTTACATCCTACCACAATTGCAGACCCACCAAAAACAAATTAAAATGTTTTGAATAAACAGAAAAAAGTGCTACAAATTGCATGAAAATACAGTCAGATCATTTACATATATATACAAATGTGTATATCAAATTTCATTTGTTCACCTGAAGTGGTTTTTGCTTTAATCATGCTGAAAAAGTTTTTTTAAAATTCTGAACATAAAAAATTGGAAATATGCATAGAATTCTAAAATTATTGTGACAGTAAGACAAAACTCTATTGAAGTCATTTATATAATAATATAAATATGACTGCTAAATTTCATATCTCTACCACATGAACAAAAATCTTTAAAAAAATTGAAAAATTGCTGTAATGGCTGAAATTCAGGTATTTTATTACATATATGACCATGACACACTGTGAAATTTCATATGTATAAGTTTTATAGTTTTGATGCTATTGTACTAAAATTGATTCAGAAGAGATATGACTGTGTAGTTACGGATGGACAGCAGTCAAGCAAAATGCCCATAGCTAGATATCACACAGATTCCAAGAACTAATTCAACATTACAAGGTTAGGGCTGTTCCATTTAAATATAAATATGATACCCAGGGAACATCACAGCTTTTTTAAAAATATATGTCAGGGTACTTTTATTTCAAAGAGTTCATTTTAAAATAAGAAAAGTCTAATTTGCATCTATGGGTGAGTACCCCATTTTAAATGTGTGTATGCTTTAATGGAACAGCCTTTACCTAATTATGGTGTTTCATTTAGTTTCCTACTAAATTAATGTTTGACAGTTTTTATGAAGTTTACATTGATAAGCAAAAATGATGACTGATCACAACTGAAAAATTCTTACTCCAACATTCCAATAGGAATGAAATCATTGTTGAAAAATTCTCTTACTAGTGAATCTCAAGAATACTATACAGAAAGCAAAACTTTTTCTAAAGAAGATATCTTTTTCAGAAATGATTTCACATTGTCAACATGTCAACCTTCTCCGTGTTTGGAAATACACAGCTGACATAGTTTACATTTTCCTGCAAAAAGTCACCTAAAAAGCACATTTTAGTAATCATAATCAAATCCAAAACTAAAACAAATTGTTGAATAAATGGATGTTATTTTTGAAAAACAATTATGAAATTAGTCAAAGTCATTGTCTTATTTATATGAGAATTATGTTACAACAATGATAATTATGGAGTTAGTCAAATTAAAAGTGCTATGTAAATGTGATAGAAAACTGGATGATAGTTGTCTTCCTATTCTGCATGCTTCATCTTGCTGTGAGTATTAACACTAGCTGTTGCACAAATATCCTGTCTGTATGACTGACATACCTCTGCAGTTCATTCTATCTGAGGTCAGAGAATAACCTGGTTGACACAGGCACAAAAAACTACCAGGGACATTCTGACATCTTCCATTCTGACAGGGAGCCAGCAGTGTACGACATTCATCAACATCTAAACAAAGATAGAAAAATTAAAAGTCTATTTTAATCCATATTTCAATATAATCAGTACTGTTCTCATATTTTGAAATGATTCAGGTCTAATTTCATCATCAAGGAGTACAAGTGTGAGGAATATGAAAGTGATTTTATGATGATGTATAAAGTTCAAATTTCACATGCTTCAGTACCAACCAATTCGAGGCCAAAGCTACATTCAAATACCAAAATTTATTAGACTGTAATCAATGTGAAAAAGACCTTCAGTGTCTGTCTTGAATAGACTATTTATTATACAACTTCTATACTCAACTAATGAAAAAAATTGATTGGCGTGGCATTTAACGCCAGCACTTGGATGAGGAGAATTTGAAGCGGATCATTTCCAAGTGAAGGTGAGCAATATGAACATGTTTTTGGGTGCCATAACTTGGATATCTGATTCAGCATCTTTGGATGGGAAAATGGTCTCTACCCTCTTTGTGTCAATGTCTGTGGACAAGTGCAATGTGATGTAAATCAAGGCATCTGTCAGGCTATGTGTAATTAGTCTGGGGCTTGCATAAATGCTGGAACATTCAGATTGTACCAAGAGGTGATCAAAAAGTGCACAAGAACCTTTTTAAGGAGTAAAAGGAGATGCCAAAGATGTTCAAAAGGCCAATGATGTTTTTACTCTTTTTTTCATGCAAGCCCCTTTGGACACCTGTACTCCATTTTCATGGAAATACTAGTGGACACCCGATTCAAAGGGAAGTGTGATTGGACACCGGCATGTTTGGATGCCTAATGCAACTTTTAGCTGGTTTTCATAGGGTCTCCTTTGGGTCAATCTCCTGTAAGATACTACAGGCACTGAGACAAATGGTGACCATCATGTCAGACCAAGTGGTTCCTATTTAAGCTGATTTTCATAGTCTCCTTTGGGTCAATCTCCTGTTATATAATACAGCACTGAGAAAAACCAAGTGGTTCCTATTTGAGCTGGTTTTCATAGAGTCTCCTTCGGGTCAATCTCCTGTTAGATACTACAAGCACTGAGATAAGACCAAGTGGTTCCTATTTAAGCTGGTTTTCATAGTCTCCTTTGAGTCTATCTCCTGTTATATAATACAAGCACTGAGAAAAACCATGTGGTTCCTATTTGAGCTGGTTTTCATAGAGTTTCCTTTGAGTCAATCTCCTGTTATATATTACAAGCATGAGATAAGACCAAGTGGTTCCTATTTAAGATGGTTTTCATAGAGTCTACTTTAAGTCAATCTCCTGTTAGACACTTCAGACACTGAGATAAGACCAAGTGGTTGCTATTTAAGCTGGTTTTCATAGTCTCCTTTGGGTCAATCTCCTATTAGATACTACAAGCACTGAGAAAGACCAAGTGGTTCCTATTTAAGCTGGTTTTCATAGAGTCTCCTTTGGGTCAATCTCCTGTTAGATACTACAAGCACTGAGAAAGACCAAGTGGTTTCTATTTTACGCTGGTTTTCATAGAGTCTCCTTTGGGTCAATCTCCTGTTAGATACTACAAGCACTGAGAAAGACCAAGTGGTTCCTATTTTACGCTGGTTTTCATAGAGTCTCCTCTGGGTCAATCTCCTGTTAGGTACTAGAGAAACTGAGATAAATGATGACCATCATGTCAGACCAAGTGGTTGCTATTTAAGATATGATAATAATCTGTTACCTAAAGTAAATTTGTCTGATCCTCCACTCTTTAAAATGGAGGCCATGGATTTTCATCAGTACATTCTCAAGTATGGATCATTAGAATTATTACTATGAAAGCTTCATTAAGTTATAGAGAGGTTCTAATGCTGATGTAGGCAACAATGTTTTCTAAAAAAAATATAATTTATCAAATTTTGGTAATTTGTTAATGCAGACAAAGACAAAATAACAAGTAGACTTCAAGGTTGAGAAATGTTAGCTAAAGTTGGTCACATTACTTCACTAGCTTGATGGTGATTGAACCATTTCAAGATTTTAAAACAAATAAAACTAATAATACAACTAAATTGAGGATATGATAAACTATAACTTATATAAAAAATAGATATGCAGCAAAAAGGTAAAATGGTTATAATTAATGTTGAAGTTAACATGTATACTAAATTGCTATTATTGTAACAGGCAAACCTATGTGTATTGAGTCATATTGGCAACAGTTTGTTATATTTATAGCTCAATGTAATATGTGACTTTGGTACAGGTATATCAACTGCCTACAGAGCAGCAGATTAAAGTCTGTCTTGAAACACAACCTGCAACATGATCTGTACCTATATGCACTTAGGAAGGTCTTTCATCATCACATGACTGCCATATGCCTTCACCACCACAAAAATGATGTACACTGCATAACCAAGAAAAGTGTCTTACCTCTTGAAACAAAAAGGTAAATCATGCCAGATGAAGCCCATGTGTGGGCATATAGCTAATATTGCACAAAGAGAGATAAGCAAAGCCTGGTTAAGGAGTACATAACCAAAAACCAAACATAACCTGGGTAATGGGTACATACCAAAAACCAAACATAACCTGGCTGAGGAATAAATACTAAAAACCAAACATAACTTGGATGAGGAATACATAACTGAAAACCAAACATAACCTGGTTGATGAGTACATAACCAAACATAACCTGGCTGAGGAATACATACCAAAAACCAAACATAACTTGGATGAGGAATACATGACCAAACACCAAACATAACCTGGTTGAGGAGTACATACCAGAAACCAAATATAACCTGGTTGAGAAGTACATAACCAAAAACCAAACATAACCTGGTTGATGAGTACATACCAAAAACCAAACATATCCTGGTTATGGAGTATGTAACCAAAACTCAAACATTACCTGGTTAAGGAATACATACCAAAAACCAAACATAACCTGGTTGAGTACATAACAGAAACCAAATATAACCTGGTTAAGGAGTATATAACCAAAAACCAAACATTACCTGGTTAAGTAGCACTTACCAAAAACCAAACAAAACCTGGTTAAGGAGTACATACCAAAAAAAATATACATAACCTGGTTAAGGAGTTTACCAAAATCCAAACATAACCTGATTGATGAGTACATAACCAAAAACCAAACATAACTTGGTTAAGGAGTATATTCCAAAAACCAAACATAACCTGATTAATTAGTACATAACCAAAAACCAAACATTACCTGGTTAAGGAGTACATTCCAAAAACCAAACATAACCTGGTTGAGGAGTATATACCAAAAACCAAACATAACCTGCTTGAATACATACTAAAACCCAAACATAACCTGCTTGAGGAATACATAACCAAAGAACCAAACATAACCTGGTTGAGGAGTATATAACACAAAAACCAATCATAACCTGGTTGAGTATATAACCAAAAACCAAACATACCCTGGTTAAGAAGTACATACCAAAAACCAAACATAACCTGGTTGAGGAGTATATAACCAAAAACCAAACATAACCTGGTTAAAGAGTACATACCAAAAACCAATCATAACCTGGTTAATGAGAACATACCAAAAACCAAACTAAACCTGGTTGAGGAGTACATAACCAAAAACCAATGAGTACATAACCCAAAACCAATGATAACCTGGTTAAGGAGCACATACAAAAACCAAACATAACCATGCTGAGGAGTACATACCAAAAACCAAACATAAACTGGTTGAGTAGTACATAACCAAAAACCCAAACAAAACCTGGATGAGTAGTACATAACCAAAAACCCAAACAAAACCTGGATGAGGAGTACATAACAAAAAACCAAACAACACCTGTTTGAGGAGTACATAACCAAAAACCAAACAAAACCTGGTTGAGGAGTACATAACCAAAATCCAAACAAAACCTGGTTGATGAATACATAACCAAAGACCAAACATAACCTGGTTGAGGAGTACATACCAAAAACCAAACAAAACCTGATTGAGTACATAACCAAAAACTAAACAAAACCTAGTTGAGGAGTACATAACCAAACTCTTTGGCACTTGATAAAAGTGCACTTTGGTAGTTTGGCTGATATACTCCAGAAGATATAGGAGCTTGTATGCATACAAAACTTACATTGATGCCTGCCACCAAGCTCACAATGCCAAATTTCTTGAGAAGCTTGGGGTTTTGCCACAACCTTAGGCACCTATTAGCAATCTTGCCAAGGTTTCATAGTGGCCATTTGACCTTATTTGTGGTGACAGCAAAAGCAAGATCATGCAATGTACTATAAACCTCACTTGGATTTTCATCACTTGCTAGCTGGCTACACTAAGTCTATTTTATTTCAAAATATGTTTCCATGACTATGACAAAAACAATGTGGCTAACAGGTTATTTTCACCATTACCAACCCAATGCAGCCATCCTTTTTCATCCATTCCAAAGAGGAGGACTAAACCAGCAAGCTCATTTTGGCCTGGGTTGTAGCTTAGTACCTTCAGGAACAATCTGAAGTAGATGAGGCTACTAAAGAAAACAACACTCCCATAAATATGGCATGTAGAATGTTGGCCTGGCATGCCAATCCCATCAGCCTTAGTGTAAACCCCTCAAGACCACTCACTCTCAGTAGCATGGCACTGCTCACATTCCAGTTTTTTTGGCACACATAGGTACCATACCATGGTATTTGAGGGAGGTGGTCTGTCAGGCCAAATGGTGATGTTATAACTGCTGGAGATGTCAATGACCATATAGATATGTATCACAAATGGCATCAACAGATTCTTCCCTGTTAGCCATGTTACCTCACCATTTAAGGTCACTACAACAGTAGGCAGCCATGGATTCCACTCAATGCTACATTTTGGCAGTCTTGTTCTGGGAAAGTAACATTTCCAAGGTATAATGATGGCCAAACAGCCATTTGGCTAGCATATGGTTGAACCTTTCCACAATGCCCTATACTCAGCACTGATCTCGCCTTGCATCACCAGTATGCTTTGCTTGGCCAAGAGCTGTGACATTGCACCTATATTCGCCCAGCAAAGGTCAACTTGAAGTGGTTTACACCATGTTAGCAACAAGCAGCTGTTGATACATGCCAATGTGTCGTCAACTTAGCAAGCTTCCTGTGTTGTCAAGGGCTTGGCCTCCTTGTAACAGCTTATGACATCAACCACTCAGTTCATACTTGTAAGCATATTGCCAAGTTTTGTTGTGCAGAAGAATCAAGAGGGCAGCCTGGTCACTTTATTAGACCCTGAAACATTAACCTGTGGTCTGAGGATTCTGCAGGTAGGTCAATTTGCCATAAGGCCTGCTTCTTGAGCCTTTTCCCATCAACATCTTGTGAGACTTTGTTAGCTTCCGTCAGCTTTCTGCTGCTAAACAATTCCAGGTTGTAGCACATCGTCATGAATTTGGTATGGACCACTTCATCATGGCCAATTTGTCCACTATTAATATGTAAACTAACTACTACAATTCAAACTATAGGGAAAGCCTTAACCCCATTGCATATCGAACCACAACCATGCAAAAATGCCAATATTTGCCAGGTTATAAATATCACATTTGCCAGGATATAAATATCACAAAGTCCATAATGTCAAGACCCATGACAAAGTCTATAATGTGAAGGCCCACCAAAGTCCATAATGTCAAGGCCCATGGTAAAGTCCATAATGCCAAGGCCTATGACAATAAATTCCAGTTCAGGATTCTCCATATTTTGTATCCTAGAAAGAAACACAAATCAGGGATTCCAGATCATGGTCCTCAGTGTTCATCAGAATTCTTTTGTAAATAACAGCTTGTGCATGATTTGTATATTGATAACGTCACTGGGAGCCATTTATCATGCTACATGAGGGATGTGAGAAAGCTTTCAACCTATGTGTCAGACCCAGCTATATTTGAAAACAATCACTACATGTTTTCTGAACCAACAGGTGAAAAAGCACATTGCTTGATGATGACAAAGTGACCGAAAATGTGTACATTATGCTGGACAATTAACAAAGTTTGACCCATCAGTGTGGTGCAAGTCAATGATAGTATATGACGGCAATCATCGGCATACAATCCCTTATACTTACCTTGATGATCAGAGTAGGAAGAGCATTCAAAGATCCAAATGAATTTCTCAGGATCATAGAAAGAGAAATCATGGATTTGGTTGATGTACCAAAGACAACAGATAATTACAAGCATGGAATCAAATGCCAAAACCATGTCAGAAAACGTCATTGGAAAGGATATTACATTATCCTGCCTAACAGGGAGTGCAAAATTGCCACCTACCATGTGAGATAAAACAACAGTATTCAGGAAATTACTGAAAAAGTTGTCATAACAAAATTCTAAAGTTACCATAAGATCTTTAAACCACCTATGCTCTGTCACATAACAGTAGTCCATAAAAATAAAAAAAAAACAAAACCACAATTACTGAAAGTAAGTCAGAAGGTTTTCTAGTTGTGCCTCTTGGCCAGCATACAAACAGATCTGCTGAAGGCTGTATGATTTCTAGTTGTGCCTCTTGGCCAGCATACAGAGAGAAGTGTTGAAGACTGTATAATTTCTAGTTGTGTCTCTTGGCAAGCATACAGACAGATGTGCTGAAGACTGTATAATTTCTAGTTGTGAAGACTGTATAATTTCTAGTTGTGTCTCTTGGCTAGCATACAGATGTGCTGAAGACTGTATGGTTTCTAGTTGTGCAACTTGGTCAGCATACAAGCTGATCTGTTGAAGACAATGATTTCTAATTGTGCCTCTTGGCCAGCATACAGACAGAAGTGATGACTGATTTCTAGTTGTGCCTCTTGGCCAGCATAGACAGATGTGCTGAAGACTGTATAATTTCTATTTGTGCCTCTTGGCCAGCATATAGACATGTGTTGAAGACTATAATTTCTAGTTGTTCCTCTTGGCCAGCATATAGACATGTGTTGAAGACTGTATAATTTCTAGTTGTTCCTCTTGGCCAGCATATAGACATGTGTTGAAGACTGTATAATTTCTAGTTGTGCCTCTTGGCAAGCATACAGATGTGCTGAAGACTGTATAATTTCTAGCTGTTCCTCTTGGCCAGCATACAGACATATGGACAGATGTATTGAAGACTGAAAGATTTCTAGTTGTGACTCTAGGCCAGCATAAACAGATGTGTTGAAGACTATGATTTCTAGTCGTTCCTCTTGGCCAGCATACAGATGGATGTGTTGAAGACTATGATTTCTAGTTGTGCCTCTTGACCAGTATTCAAGCAGATCTGTTGAAGTCTGTATGATTTCTAGTCGTGCCTCTTGGCCAGCATACAGACATTTGTGTTGAAGATTGTATGATTTCTAGTTGTGCCTCTTGGCCAGCAAACAGAGAGAAGTGTTGAAGACTGTATGATTTCTAGTTGTGCCTCTTGGCCAGCATATAGAGTTGAAGACTATGATTTCTAGTTGTGCCTCTTGGCCAGCATATAGACATGTGTTGAAGACTGTATGATTTCTAGTTGTGCCTCTTGGCCAGCATACTGACATGTGTTGAAGACTGTATGATTTCTAGTTGTGCCACTTGGCCAGCATATAGAGTTGAAGACTATGATTTCTAGTTGTGCCTCTTGGTCAGCATAGACATATGTATTGAAGACTGTATGATTTCTAGTCGTGCCTCTTGGCCAGCATATAGAGTTGAAGACTATGATTTCTAGTTGTGCCTCTTGGTCAGCATAGACATATGTATTGAAGACTGTATGATTTCTAGTTGTGCCTCTTGGCCAGCATATAGAGTTAAAGACTATGATTTCTAGTTGTGCCTCTTGGTCAGCATAGACATATGTATTGAAGACTATGATTTCTAGTCGTGCCTCTTGGCCAGCATATAGAGTTGAAGACTATGATTTCTAGTTGTGCCTCTTGGTCAGCATAGACGAGTTGTTGCACTCTTGAGCCAGCATAGCACCTTTGTATAAGACTGTATGTATTTTAGGTGCAGCTCTCTTAGTACAACACACACCATTTTGAAGACTGAATTTGTAGATTGACACTTTGTATTCTAGTAATATCGTGCTTCAGAGATCGTTGTTTCTATTGTGCTTGTCAGCAAACTATTGTTTAAAAGATTGCTGTTGTGTGTTGACTATCTTTCAGTTACGACCCCGAGTGTAATTGTAGCTGTAGTTTCTAATTTGATCTTAGTACAGCCGTATAGCATATTATGCATAAGCAGTATGAATTTCTAGTTGTGTTTATCAGAATAAGAATTTGACTATGAACATAAGTATGATTTTATGCAGTGGCTTCTGTCATGCATTGAGTTCTACTAAATCAAGACTGTATATACATTTTATCAGCTATTTGCCATATATGGCCAGATGACTATTGTTGATATATAAAGACTGATAATCTCTAGTTGTGCCATTTGGCCTAGCATAGACATGTTATTGAGATTTCGATTTCTAGTTGTTGCCTATTTGTGCACTGAATAAGACTTGACAAACTGTTAATTAGCAAGTGTGTCTTAGCCAGTATGAAGATTTTAATGTTCAAGACTGTGTAAGATGTTATCTATAGTTGATGCTCAATTGAGCCAAGTATAAGTAAAGATTGATTTGCTTAGTTGGGACTCTTGCTGATGGGACCTATTTTTAAGATTAGGATTGTCTAGTTTACTCATTGGTCAGCTAGTAAATGTGATGCAAGACATGTATGATCTACCTGTTTTGCATTCTTTCAGCTATATTACTATAGAATTCTAGTTTCCCCTAAAACAAACAAAGAAATATTATTGCTGAGACTGTATATTTGGTAGATTGTGCTCCTCTCTGTACAGCATAGAAATGTATTGAAGGGTGTGATGCATATCTGTTTGTGCCTCTATGGTCAGCATAGAAAACATAGTCATTAATGACTGCATCATTAATTCAAGCGCGTCTCTTCTGGTATCCCATGGACATGAAGTCAAAAAGACTGATATAATTTCTATTGTCCTCTTTAGCATACTAGACATATTTGGAATAAACTGGTCAAGGAAAGTTCAATTCCCTATTAGGTCAATAAAATACACATGAATTGAAGATATGGTTTTATGATATTTCTTATAGTTGTAGGGCTCACTTGGCCAAAGTTGCAAGTATTGAAGACATGTAATGATTTAGCTTGTGCTCTTGGTAATCAAGCATAGACATTGTATTGAAGACTGTATGATTTCTAGTTGTGCCTCTTGGGCAGCATAGACAATATGTATGAAGACTGTATGATTTTAGGCGTGCCTTCTGGTCAGCATAGACATATGTATTGAAGACTGTATGATTTCTAGTTGTGCCTCTTGGCCAGCATAGACATATGTATTGAAGACTGTATGATTTCTAGTTGTGCCTCTTGGTCAGCATAGACATATGTATTGAAGACTGTATGATTTCTAGGCGTGCCTTCTGGTCAGCATAGACATATGTATTGAAGACTGTATGATTTCTAGTTGTGCCTCTTGGCCAGCATAGACATATGTATTGAAGACTGTATGATTTCTAGTTGTGCCTCTTGGCCAGCATAGACATATGTATTGAAGACTGTATGATTTCTAGTTGTGCCTCTTGGTCAGCATAGACATATGTATTGAAGACTGTATGATTTCTAGTTGTGCCTCTTGGTCAGCATAGACATATGTATTGAAGACTGTATGATTTCTAGGCGTGCCTTCTGGTCAGCATAGACATATGTATTGAAGACTGTATGATTTCTAGTTGTGCCTCTTGGCCAGCATAGACATATGTATTGAAGACTGTATGATTTCTAGTTGTGCCTCTTGGTCAGCATAGACATATGTATTGAAGACTGTATGATTTCTAGGCGTGCCTTCTGGTCAGCATAGACATATGTATTGAAGACTGTATGATTTCTAGTTGTGCCTCTTGGCCAGCATAGACATATGTATTGAAGACTATGATTTCTAGTTGTGCCTCTTGGTCAGCATAGACATATGTATTGAAGACTGTATGATTTCTAGTTGTGCCTCTTGGTCAGCATAGACATATGTATTGAAGACTGTATGATTTCTAGGCGTGCCTTCTGGTCAGCATAGACATATGTATTGAAGACTGTATGATTTCTAGTTGTGCCTCTTGGCCAGCATAGACATATGTATTGAAGACTGTATGATTTCTAGTTGTGCCTCTTGGTCAGCATAGACATATGTATTGAAGACTGTATGATTTCTAGGCGTGCCTTCTGGTCAGCATAGACATATGTATTGAAGACTGTATGATTTCTAGTTGTGCCTCTTGGCCAGCATAGACATATGTATTGAAGACTGTATGATTTCTAGTTGTGCCTCTTGGCCAGCATAGACATATGTATTGAAGACTGTATGATTTCTAGTTGTGCCTCTTGGTCAGCATAGACATATGTATTGAAGACTGTATGATTTCTAGTTGTGCCTCTTGGTCAGCATAGACATATGTATTGAAGACTGTATGATTTCTAGTTGTGCCTCTTGGTCAGCATAGACATATGTATTGAAGACTGTATGATTTCTGGATCAAATGATATGAAGAATATTCATATTCTTTAACCTCATCATAGCTGAGCAAGGTAACCATGGTATCAGGTTACAGTGATCTCGGACATGCTTAATTACGCATATTTGGATGCAAATTTTTTGGGGGGGACTCAGAGAATCACCTACACAGGAGTCCTCCATACACACGTTTTTGTTGCAAGGAGGAAACTTTTGTGGCAAAATAAATATGTTCTAATCACTATGAAAACTGAATCAATGCTTTTATTTTAGTTTGTTGCTGACTTCTTTGATCAAAGGTCGCTAGCAACCTTTGATATAGGTGCATGTATTATTGAAGGCGCCACAAAAGGCTTCCTTTGAAGTACAAAACACACACCCATTTTCGGCAACATCAAATGAATTGTAGAACATTGACACAATTTTTAAAAAAATTTCCTTAGTATATATCAGTGCTTCAGAGATAATCAGTTTTTATTGAAGTTGCAGCAAAACTATTTTTTAAAAAAAATTGCTGTTGTGTGGTTGACTAGTCATTTCACGTTTCCACCCTCAGAGGTGGTAGATTGTAGCTAGTAAGTTGCATGGCTAATTTGATTATATTACAGCACACAGTATCAAGGCCAGATATCAGCATAAGCAGATTATGACATTGCAATTAACTGTTAGGGTGGTTTATCAATATGAAATAAGGATTTGACTATGTAACAATAAATTCCAGTGAATTTTTTTATCCAATTTTGTGGCTTTCTGTCATGGTGCATTTGAAGTTCTCCACTCAAAACTCAAGACTGTATATACTATTTTTATCAGCCAAAATTATTATTGCCAAATATATCGCCAGATGGTATATTTTGTTGCCATTATATAAAACATAATCACAATTTGCAACATTGGTGAAGCCTAGCACAATCACTGTTATTGATTTCATTTCCAGTTGTTGCCATATAAATATTGACTGCGAACTCGAAATCAAGAGACTTGGACAAAATGCTGTTTACAAATATAGACAAGTGTTTTATAGCTAAACAGAAAAATGATGAAGATTTTAATGAAATTCAGAACTGTGCTAAAGATGTTATACCTGATAGTTTGAATGTGACAATAGCCAAGTGTAAGAAAGTATGTGATTTCTGGCTTAGTGGGGACTGCAACTTTTGCTGATGGGACTCCTATTTTTACCAAATTAGGAGTCCTGGACTCCTAGTTTTAAAATCATAGTGAGACAGCTGAGGTTAAATGTGAATGCCCACAGGACAGCTAATCTCACCCTGTTTTCTATTAAACTTTCATATCACTCTTCTCATAGAACAATTATAATATCACAAACACAAAACAAAGAAGATTTTTGCCTAAAAGAGATCTACACGGCTGAAACTTCATTTTGGGTAGAAGATGAATGGTGGCAATCCTCTACAATAAGTACATGTACATAGTAAATGTTGTGAAGGATGGTGATGACCATAATGGCTGTGTCTCTGGGCGCTGGCTTAGTGGGGCTGCAATAATGACAAAAACCACTGCAGTCCACATTACAATCACCTTTGCAATCATTAATTCAAGCTGCAGTCTCTTGCTGGAAATTTTATCACCCAATGGTTTTCCATGACAGTCAAAAAGCATGATAAAATCATGTCTTTGCTAAAACAAAACTCTGTACAATACTGGACTATATATTGAGGACACTACACAACAATGCCAGCTCCAAGGAAGAGTTCAAATTCACCATAAATATAGTCAATAAAAATATCACCATGAAAATTGAAATATGGGTTGTATCACACAAGGCATACACTTTGGCTGTAATCAAAAAAGGTGGTGCATAGGTGCTCACAATTGAGCCAAAGCTTGCAAGGAGATCATGAAACATTTCAATGGAAATACATAAGCTATGTTTTGGTAATCAAAGAAACAAAAACCATTGATTTCTGACTCTGTGTACAAACACCATATGATACTCTCTTTTAATAATTCAAAAAATACAATGTTAAGGTGGCCTAGTTTTGCATATTTTGCCAGATCTCATTCATTTAATAGCACTGCCAGTGTACCATACCCATTATGTTGGTTGGATATTTGTGGGTTGAAGTGTAATGGGTATTTGTGGGTTGATGTTTTGGCATGTTTGATGAGTGTTTTTGGATTGTTGGCAAGACTCAAAGCTCTGTGCTGCATTAACGTGGAATATAACATTCTGCAATATAAGCAACACATCAAGGCTAACCATTCTGAGCTTTTTTAGGTAAAAATATGGCCATTCTGACAAGGGAGAAAAGCTAATTATAACAAAAAGACCATTTATTCTTTTACTCATCAACAAGCCTCACATTTATCACAAACATTTTTACCACTGCTCCCTTACTATATACACTCATTAAACTTGGGTGGGTTGATAGGGAGTGGGAGGGTCTCATAACAGCAGTTTAAAGGCTCCTAAACATTTCTGCATTACCCCTGAGGGATGGATTGAGCCCCAAACCTTATTTCCATCTACCCAAAGTACTTCACTCCAACTGAGTGGGCACTAAATAACCTACCTGTCTTTGCTGTTGCATCATAAAATACCAAACCATATACATCTGAGTTCAATAAAATCTTGTAAATATCTACAATTCCAGTCATAATATAGGATTGAAAATTAGTTTGAACTGAAAATTAATGTCTCATATTCCATACCAATACCCACAAATGGTTTGATTGAAAATGAAGTTATCTTCTAAATAGCACAAAACCTCACATATTAATTTACTAAAATGTTGGAAGCTTATTAAGCAGATTTGTCTTTAATAAACAATGTAATTATGACTACATTATCATAAAAACCTACCATACATGACCTTAGGAATGATTTTTTCTTTAGTTGCATAACAATAGCAGAAAATTTACCAATGCAGTCCTCATTTTCTGAAAGGTGGAATCCTGGGTCACAGTGGCATTTGTATGTTCCAATCCTGTTCTCACAGGTTCCATTGCGGCACAAGTGTGGTTGTAATTCACATTCGTTGACATCTGAAACACAGATTTAACTGCTCTAATGAAATCTGTTCAAGTCATGAAATTTTTAAATTTCACAAAATTCCTTAGATACTAGTGTGGGCTATAGTTTACAAAAGCTGACTATTCACAAATGAATAGTTTGCTAAATAAATAAATATACCACAGCTTATTCTTCTATCTCAAACATAAATATACCACAGTTATCCTTCTACCTCAAACATAAATATACCATGGTTCATCCCTCTACCTCAAACATAAATATACCACAGTTATCCTTCTACCTCAAACATAAATATACCATGGTTCATCCCTCTACCTCAAACATAAATATACCATGGTTCATCCCTCTACCTCAAACATAAATATGCCATGGTTCATCCCTGTACCACAACATAAGTGAATTTATCCTTGTAACTTAAAATTAAGTATATCCATGATATATCCCTGTACCACATGGTTACTGTAGCTTGGTGTGCACAAAATGAACTAATGTATAGACACATCCCAATTTCTGACCTAGCATAAAAACAAATTCTATGTATAATACAAATGTAATATCCTGCATTTCAAAATCATGATAATTTCATTCTGTCTCCTTTGTGAAACAACATCTGGCCATTTGGGATAGTACACTGACCATCATTTGCTGGCCATTTGGGATAGTACACTGACCATCATTTGTTAAATGAGATCTGGCCATTTGGGATAGTACACTGACCATCATTAGTTAAATGAGATCTAGCCATTTGGGATAGTACACTGACCATCATTTGTTAAATGAGATCTGGCCATTTGGGATAGTACACTGACCATCATTTGTTAAATGAGATCTGGCCATTCGGGATAGTACACTGACCATCATTTGTTAAATGAGATCTGTCCATTTGGGATAGTACACTGATCATCATTTGTTAAATGAGATCTGATTGGTTTACAATAAAACAATGCTTTACTGTTTCTCTCTTCTTTTCTGTCAGTGCATAACAGCAGTATGCAGTCATGATGTTTGACTTGTTTTTCACAGTGTAGGAGTTTCTTCCATAACCAATATCAATATTTTGTCTGACTACATTCATTTAGATTCAAGACTGAACACAAGATGCTATGTGAAAGTTTGTGTCCAGTATTTATACATATTTTGACCTGCATGACACCTCTGAAATATATCTGTGCTTAAGTGAAAATTTACCCAGACAATGGATCATAATTATGTTGGGCACATCAAAGCAAAGATCGCCTAAGAGGAGTCACAAATCACTATATGGCAGCAAATAGTATCAAACAAGTCAATCAACTCAACAAAGAACCAAGTTTGTTTTCAAAGAAAAGCAAATCAGCTCTAAATTTGATTAAAAAATTTGTTCTCAAGTTTCATGATATGTATTGATGTTACCATATTGCAGTGCTGTGCAGAGCTTGCAAGGATATATACATATCTGAGATGAACGAGTTACTAATTTGTTGCATGTATTTCGAATTGAGCCACAGAACAAAAAATTACACAATGATATGAAATAAAATTAATTTAATAAGTAATAAAAACCAAGACTGTTATTACTTATGTAAGGTCTGGAATAAAGTAGTTATAAAGCAATGAATTTAATGCTTGGCAAGGACATGATGTGTGTGGGCAGCTTTAACACCATGATCCCCTCATTAGGTGGACCTATACATTTTTGTTCCCACTCATGACAATTGGAGAAAGAAGCATATAGCCCTTAACCTCATCTAAGCACCTTTGGACGCCTCTACCCGATTTGCATGTCAGTGCCTTTTGACACTGGCTGTAAACATCACCCATTTTGATCATTTTTTCATAGTGCCACCTTCAAGGAAAAACTCCTAAGAGATACTATATTCATTGGTGTGAATGACCATTATGTCAGATCATGTGGTCACTGTTTAAGATCTGGTTGAAACCTGCTATTTAAAGTAACTGGGTTGTATACTCCACTCTCCAAAATGGAAGCTGTGGATTTTGTTCAGTACTTACTTTAGCTTTCACGATCAGAATCACAACTATGAAAGCTTCAATAACTTAAGTAAAGGCTCTGATACTGATGTAGGAAGCCATTAGTTTTTGTAAATTATCAAGTTCAGATGATTTAGTGATGTAGACAGACAAACAACTTGTAAATTTTGAGTATGAGAAATGGCAGGTACAGTTGGTCATGCGGCTTCACTGACTTGACAGCGAACGAGTTCTCTCAAGATTTTAAAGCACATAAAAATATTAAAAAAATTCTTCTGTGAAAAATAATTATACAGCCTTAATGATCGTATTTTACTCTTAAATCTTTCCATACGTAATATATGTGTATCAAAAATATAAAATTGTTAAAATTGCTGTTAAACATAACATACACTTCACTGCTTAACAGGGCTATGTGTATGGAGTAGAAAGGTAACAGGTGTTCTACTTATAGCGCAATGCACTGAGTAACTTTGCTACATGCATATTGAAGACCTAAAAGCCATATACTCTATGAGGGAAAGGGTTAAAGAACACATTAATATGCTAAGTGTGCCATGATTCATTCCAGTACCACTCAAATCAAGCACAATAACCAGTTACAATATTCACTCACTGATGAGTTGATTCTAAGCCATTACATGAGCTGGCATATTTGTGTCTGTGCAGTTTGTTGAGAGCAATGAGTAGAACAAACAGCATATATCCAGGTCTTCAGGTGCACTATGCTTTGGCAGATCAGGATCTTTGTTGATTACCTTATGAGCAAGTACATACAGTAAACATTGTAACAAAGGAACATTGTAACAAAGGAACATTGTAACAAAGCTTTTGATACATATAGCAAATATTATCTTGGCAGTAACTTAAGGTCAAACAGTCTAATAGAGAAAACGTATCAAAGAACATAATAAACAATCTTTGCTATATATCACTTGCTTACTTATAAATATGATGTTATCTATGTTTTTCCTTATCTTTCAACAGTACTAGTTTGTAAGTTGTACATTCTATCATAAATATATTTGTGTTCTTCCTGACACAAATCTCATAATAAATCCTTATCATTTTTCTTTACATTTGGACCATGTTTCTATCCACTATCCTTGAGAATATGTTTTCACTTTTATCAATGGTAACAGTCTCAGCTTCTGTCAAAAGAATCACAAACTACTTCTACCCAGAAGTTAAACTGGCCATGAATAACTGCCATCCTCAGATCCAGGTGGCTGATTTGGCCATGAATAACTGCCATCCTCAGATTCAGGTGCCTGATTTGGCCATGAATAACTGCCATCCCTAGATACTGGTGGCTGATTTGGCCATGAATAACTGCCATCCTTAGATACAGGTGGCTGATTTGGCCATGAATAACTGCCATCCTCAGATTCAGGTGCCTGATTTGGCCATGAATAACTGCCATCCTTAGATACAGGTGGCTGATTTGGCCATGAATAATTGCCATCCTTAGATACAGGTGGCTGATTTGGTCATGAATAACTGCCATCCTCAGATCCAGGTGCCTGACTGGCCATGAATAACTACCAGTCTCAGAGCCAGGTGCCTGATTGGCCATGAATAACTGCCATCCTCAGATCCAGGTGGCTGATCTGGCCATGAATAACTGCCAATCTCAGATCCAGATGCCTGATTAGCCATGAATAACTGCCATCCTCAGATCCAGGTGCCTGACAGGCTATGAATAACTGCCAGTCTCAGAGCCAGGTGCCTGATTGGCCATGAATAACTGCCATCCTCAGATCCAGGTGGCTGATCTGGCTATGAATAACTGCCAGTCTCAGAGCCAGGTGCCTGATTGGCCATGAATAACTGCCATCCTCAGATCCAGGTGCCTGATTGGCTATGAATAACTGCCAGTCTCAGAGCCAGGTGCCTTATTTGGCCATGAATAACTGCCATCTTCAGTTCTAGGTGCCTGATTGGCCAGAAAAAACTGCCATCCTCAGATTCATGTGGCTGATTCGGTTAACAATTATTACTGTCCTCAAAAGGAGTTAGAATAAACTTGCTAGAAATAGCTCTTTGTGCTTTCTTCCAAAACAAATATAAAATTGATTTCTGATTCATCTACATTTTTGAATCTTGCAGACTAGGCTGAGGTCTAACCTTTAATGTATGATGGAACTAGATTTTAACTGCCTTAACTAATCAAACTGTTGAATTATTGTAGCCTATAAGATTCCTTACTTAAAATCACAATTCTAATAAGAGTGGATTCTCCTTGACGATGTAAACAAGATGAAGTTTAAAAGTGACTTGAATGCAGAAAACTCATCATCTATGAGTTGCATTATACATGAGATCAAGGGAAATATGTACAATCTGAACTGTTACTGATTTATAGGGTGGGAGAAGTGGTATAACTTGTGCCAAGGTATGAATGCAGAATCTAACTTTCTGAAACCCAAGAAGCAGTACTGTATCAATGAGAGTTATCACAGTAATGTGAGTTGTCTTTCAGAGAGAAATTTACATGCTATCAGATAATCTGCTGCCATGCAAAATAACCTTACCTAGGCAAGCATCACGGGTTGATGAAAGACGGAAGCCATTTCTACAGATACAGCGGAAAGCTCCATTAAGGTTCTCACAGTCTCCATTGCTACATATTCCAGAGATTTCGTTGCATTCATCAACATCTGTAACAGACTGAAGCAAACTGAAGAAACGATTCAAGGGATCAGCTAGAAACTGTTACTGAATGGATGGTCTTCTTATGCAGTTTAATATTATACTGAATGAATGTTCATTTTATGTAATTTAATATTATACTGAATGGAGGGATTTTTATGCAATTTAATATTAAACTAAACAGTCTTTTTATACAATTTAATATTATACTGAATGGAGGGTTTTTTATTTAATTTAATATTATACTGAATGGATGGTCTCTTCATGCCATTATACTGAATGGATGGTCCTTTATGTAATTTAATATTATACTGAATGGAGGGTTTTTTATACAATTTAATATTATACTGAATGGATGGTCTATTTATGCAATTTAATGATACTAAATGGATGGTCCTTTATGTAATTTAATATTATACTGAATGGATGGTCCTTTATGTAATTTAATATTATACTGAATGGAGGGATTTTTATGCAATTTAATATTATACTGAATGGATGGTCTATTTATGCACTTTAATATTATACTGAATTTATGTTTATTAATGCATTTTTAATATGATATTGATATACATGTATGTATGGCCTACTGTATTAGACCATCAACACATTCATGTAGTTGTGATGTGCAAAGACTAATTAAGGGCACTGGCATGACAATTACAGAACTAACTGATGAAACAGGCATGATGAGTGTATAAAGTTTAACAAAACGGATGCAACAAGAATTTAATGTTTAAAATTAACAGACCCATACAGGTGTGATGTGTATATAATGTTTAAAACTAACTGATATTATATGCATGGCTATATATATATATATATATATATATATATATATATATATATATATATATATATATATATATATATATATATATATAATGCGTAAAACTAACTGACTGGTACAAGTGTAAGTAGTATATAATGTTTAAAGCTAAATGATGTTATAGGTGTGATGAGTATGTACCATTTAAAACTAACTGATATTACAGGTATGTTGAGAATATATTATTTTGGACATCCTGGAACATGTAATAAGAACCATATAACTTTCACAGTTACCTGCCCTCCTGTCCAATAAACTTTAGACCCCAAACTTAGTAGAAAATACAAAATAAACCCATGAAAATCCAGGGTCATCTTCAAATTTAAGTCATTTTCCCACTGTCTGCTGAGTAACAGTAATTTTAAGTTGTTAAAAAGAAAACAAATCTACAAATTTATGGCAAAAATCTGTTTAGTTTTTAAATGAGACACCTGTGTAATGTATATTACCTTCACATCGGCGCCCATCCTGTGACAGCCTATAGCCAGTTACACACTCACATCTGAAACTCCCATCAGTGTTAATACAGATGGCATTACCCTGGCATGGGGATCTCCTTCTCTGACACTCATCTTCATCTAAAATTTGATATGTGTTGCCCATAATATTAAGTTCATTCATATTCGTCAATACACTAGTTCACAATGTAATAATTAAAGGTTACTGAATTTGTGTGGAAAAAAATAAACAAGTTTTTCTGAGCTATACAGTATAACATTAAGTGTTCATATTTTCCTATACAATGCAGTAACCTTTTTATTATATTCTTATTTCATTTTTCTACCTAAGACTGAATTATACAATGAACACTATAACAAAGTAACTGAATTACTGCTAGTCTCCAAAGTAAATAAACAAATAGAGTAAAACAAATAAACAATAACAGTATCCATGTGCAAATTGCATTGTCCGGTAATATTTGAACTTGGTATCATAGTGCATATCACACAATCAATTAAAAAAAGGAATCTCATTTTGGTCTATTTAAAATAAATTTTTTTATAGTCATTTTGTGAATGACTGCACCCTGGAACAACTTTCCAACTTAGACTTGAATGGAGGGATTTTGTTTTTTAGTCAATCCAACCAAATTCTGCTTATCTAGTTGTGATGGACTGGAGTTATTAGCCAAGTCAATTCCATACAATATAAATATGGCTGAAGAGATTGGCCTCAAAGTAAGCTGAACCTGTGTTACTGCTCTGTCTTTGAGAGTTTGTAACTGTAAGGTGGACAAAATATGAATTTCTTTCAATTGAAATTTTCAAGAAAATGCAGGATTAAATATTGCTTGTTAGGGAATTCCTTTCATTTTGGAGTTTGCAATATTCTAGTTTGGAAATATAGTCCAGATGTTCATTCAAGTTCATAAAGACTTTCATCCATGTATTCACAGAATCACACATAACAATTAAACAGAAAGGTGAAAAATGTCAATGGTCCCATAATTGGCAGATGATGAATAGGATTATGAGCAATTATCCTTGGAGTGGCTGCCCCATTTCATATGGATGTTACATTAATACAAGATAGCTCAGTGGGTTTTCACTCAGTGTGATTTATAAATTCCAGTCACTGTTGAGGGAATATGTATACCAAGGAGATCATCTGAATTGAATTTCCAGTCAATTCTGTGCCTGTAGGTCTTGGGGAAAAAGAGTTTCATGAAAAGACAGGTTTGTGCTCAGTAAGACTTTTTCTACTTAGAATTTACTCCAGAGTTTAAAACATAAAATATAGCTTGATTCCTAAATTTATGGTAGAAGATGTGAGGAGGTTGATTGTTTGATGATAACAATATTATTAACATGGATCAAACATTGTAGTACTTTGGTTTTGTGCTAAAGAAAAGAGTGGACAGAGCAAAAAGGAAAGGTTTTCAAAATCACACACATGGTTAATAGAACAGACACATTACTGTCAATTTAACTGCTGCCAGCCAAAAGAGCGGAACTGCAGTTAACGTGAAGATTGATTTGACAATAAACTAATGCTGCAATGGAAATTTATTTGCCATTCATCAAGAGATAGTGATCTGTGTTTTATATATATATATATATATATATATATATATATATATATATATATATATATATATATATATATATATATATATATATATATATAGAAAAATTCACAAAAGTTTTTGGGAAATGACTGGGATCCAATGTAGTCCCCAGAAGTAACTTATGTGTCAAAAATTCAGATCATTATCACATGACTCACTGCAGAAAACTCAGTTGATTCATAACAACTGAGTTCTTGTTCATTGTCTCTTGTGTACTAGAGTAACAAGAATTTAGTGATCATAACTGAAAACATATATCAACATACCAAAAAAAAAAACAAATCTTGATTTTACAAATTCAATGAAAAACTGGCAACTAGTTGTAGCCTTTTTTCATGTTTGTTCAAGGTGACACAAATGGTCTAGGAATACATTTGGAATTTCACTACGTTGTAGCCTTTTTTTCATGTCTGTCCAAGGTGACACAAATGGTCTAGGAATACATTTGGAATTTCATTAAGTTGTAGCCTTTTTTTCATGTCTGTCCAAGGTGACACAAATGGTCTAGGAATACATTTGGAATTTCACTAATGCAAGCCCTGTTATATCATGGAGATAACCAGAAAACATGTAAATATCTTCCAGGCCCAGTAACAAACTCAGAGAAAGAAAAATTAGACCTTAAATTAATCAATCTTCTCGTTTCTTGCTAAGAGTTGTATGGGTTACATCGCTATCCCTTTTCCAAGCCACAAACAGACAGGCAGACAGATTGACAGGCATATCTACCAGCATACAGTATGATGTTGTGTTCTCAATTACCTTCACACTTTTTGCCAACTGGAAATCAGGAAAAAATTTACACCCCTGTCCATCACCCATGTCTAAAGGTTGATGACATACAAACAAACAAAACTGACATACAATACATATAATGATAAGTCTTGTGGATTACCATCACACTTCTTGCTGACAGAGTTGTAAAGGTAACCAGGGAGACATTCACACCTGTACCCATCTTCCAGGTCCACACATCGGCCATTCTCACACAGGAACTGGAAGAGTGCACACTCATTGGTAGGTTCTGTAATTTATAAATTTGTCTCAAAAAATTTTATGTCTTATGTACCATGTATCATGGGACAATAATATTGTAGGGACACCATAGCAATATTACAGTCTAACATACATGTGACAATTTTCATCTCCCTCTAAGCACTTTATAACGTATCCTTGTGTGAAATTGGTTTAAATGAGCTCCAATAATCATCTATCTCACCATGTAACATGATAAGAACTGTCATTAGGCTTTATATGCATTTCAGTAATCTATACATACCAGTATTAAAGTTGTAGATTGCCTATACAAAATGTATCTGACTGGAACACTGGAATTGAACAAAAGTGATTACAGTGGGTAACTAGCTTAACATTGCAGGACATTTTTTCCAATACATATCCTTCAATAAAATAATGAAGGAAATAAATTCTATACATCCAAAGTAGCAGATCACAAGCTTCAAATATGGTTTTAAAAATGGTTAAATAAAACAGCAAAAAATTTCTAGATGGTGAACTGAAATGGCAGAAAAATTCTAGATTGTTTTTAAAAAATGGAACCATAAAATGATAAATACCTTTTAGTTCTGGTATGGGCTTGCAGAGTTCTTCATACTCAGCTGAAATGGAAAGCATGGAATTATGTCTGACAGATTTAGAACTATTACTTATTGTATAAACTTGCTTACAAACTGCAGAGTGCATAATGGACTCACAAGGATCTACATATTGAGCCATATTCAAAGAAGTACAGCAAAATGTGTGACCTTGTCTTCAAGGTCAAAAATTTAAGTAAGCATGTACCAGAATGATTCATCTTAGCTTCATAATGACACATCCAATATGAAGACATTTCTTCAATAGGTTTATGAAACAGAAGTTACAAAACTTTAACAAAACCTTCATTTTGATTCTATATACAAGCGACCTTAATTCCTTAGTTAAAGTTGCAAGCAAGTCTTTTGTAGAATAAATCACCTCAGTTTCATTAATTCCTCTAAAGTATAAAAAATCTATAAAAATATAAGTGTACTAAGACACTTCAATCAAAAGCATAAAAGCAAAAATAAAACTTTTTATAACTAAAGGTGACCTGAAGGTCAAAGGGCCAAGTTCACAGTCATATAATGAATTATATTAATTGTGATTCTTCTTCATCAAAGGAAATATTATCAAATAAAACAAAATTCTAAATGTAAATGTTTTATGATTTGACCCCAAATTATAAGGGCTGAACGAAGAAGATGTAAAATACATTGTCTTAGCTTCATCGTGTTTCGTGTTTACAGTGACAAGAATCTATCAAGTGGTTTAGGAAATTTATATAAAAGAAATTTTTAATCAAAACTTTAACTGTTTGTGATTGCTGCTAGAAAAATAATTGTGGTTAAGTCTCACTTCCCACTAATGCTGGATTGATAAATATAAGTCACTAAGACCTACTTTTAATTGATGTGAGTAGTACCTCTACAATGAATATACCCCACCAAAATATTATGACTGTACATACAACAATTCTCGAAAATTTTAACTAAATGGAAATTGAGTAAAAAGAATGGTAAATCAAATCTAGTAAAAAACAAAATTATTTTCAGAAAAAAAATACATGTTACTTAATTCAGTCAAAATCAATTAATCCAATATTCAGAATAAGATGTAAACACACCAAAATTTATTACTTCATTTCAAAGGCATTCGGTGGGTATGCATTCTATTTCAATGTTTAGTTAATCTGCACGACTCAGTTTATAGTAGTTGGTATAAAGTAGTTATCCATATATGGAAAAACAATTGCTTAGACTAATAACATGGTCACATACTGAAAAAAGAAATCTTTATTACATTTATTAACTAATGCAATTGCAATTATCAAAACATAATGTGCTTCTCTTTACATTGTACATATAAAAACGGACACCAATGCCAACAACACCAGTGAAATACGCTGTTTAAAAAAGTAATTGCTGTCTTCCCTATGCTTCACAAAAAAAGATAAAAAAATTGCTAGGCTTACTTGTCCTTCTACGTGGACAAGGAATACAGGTTGTGCCCCAAGCTGCCCCAACTGAATCCTGGCAACAACACTGTCGTTTAGTAACCTGTGTGGAAAGAGGGTGTTCACAGGTGATGAACGGTCTTTGTGAAATGTTACGGTAAGAGGCATAACATACATCTTTCCTCATGTCTGAAAAAGAAGCAGTGGTATATCCAACTGAAAATTTAAATTCATGCTCATTTCCATTTCAAACAAACAAACTGATTCAATGTCTATAAAGACCTCCAAACATTATGAATACTTTAAAAGGAATGCAAATTTAGCTGGTTACAAATTTTTTAAAAAAAAGACAGATTCAAGCTTGTTTTCAGCAGTAGTGTTTGATAAGTTGGAAAGTGTCTTCCAAAGACAGATGTCCTCTTAAGACAGGTGTTCTCAAAAGACAGGTGGTTGCTTAATAATCTGAGGTTCATTTCCACAAATAATTACAGCATATTGAAATCTGGCTGCTTAATACAAGTGATCATGTCCCATAAGGCAAAATGAGTTAAGAAATTACTCTGTTTATCTGCATTTTTAGAGGACCATCATGATTTTTAAGTTGCTCATTCTGTTAGAAACAGGGAAAAATGTAATATACAACCAACTGAGCAATACATTTACATAAAGATACAAATTTCCTTAAGAGTGATTTAGTGGTTAGATACCATGATAGTCTGAATACATTTAGATTTATGGTAGCTGCATTTTTTGTCAGGTTTAACACATGCTCCATGGGGTGTAGGACATAATCTCCCTTGGATGCCCAAGTAAATTGAAAAATAAAACATAATCCCATCACCAAGTCTAAGTTTTATAAAACTATAAACTGTCACAAATATACATCTATATTGGCAACTTGTTTACTGGTATGCTCTCATTATAGAATCTGGTACTGGCCTCTTTTGAAATGGGACATGGGGAAAAAGATGAAATGCGTCATATCATCAATATACCTCATTAATTTAATTATAGAATTTCATGTTTATCTAATAAAATAACATCTCAGATTTCAAATATTTCACAAAATATAACAATAATGATCCAATAAAATAAACTCAGTAATTATCCCATCTTTATATTAGCAATGCTCTATTTTTAATGGATGCAATGGATTTATGATAAACAACATGGGAGTTAATATTCCTCTACAAAAGAAAACAAGTCTAAAAATCTAAATATGGTACATAATAAAAAAAAGTCAAAAACATTGCAGAAGGAGTTAGAGTGATGGATTAAGAGTGTGTGTGAATAATTTTAATTAACAAGTACGTCCCATAAGTCTTTAGATCAAATTGATCATTAGGCATCCTATTCTCCCAGTCTGTTAAGATTGTACATCTTCCGCACACTTAAAATCCTTTATATGCTAAAGGAAAGCTGACAAATAATTTCAAAGAGCCCAAGCCAACATACCAGATATATATTTGCTATGGTTTACAAGTTTCTAAATGGGCAAAACTTTGACTTGAGGAGAGGATTATATCTGTAGCTGTCCTCCATGGTGACTATGATTATGATTTGATGATGGTGTACAAACAAAGATACTGTGAAATGCTGTGTTATGCAGAGCTAAGGAGTCGCACAAAAACATGGACATAATATTGAAGCTGCTATAACCACAGATGACAGCATTGTTATGTCTCCAAATTTTCACCAAACCAAAAACTGTGTGACAACTTACTGGCAATACAATAGTGACAACACAATTCTTAGGTAGGAGCTAACCATCTTGACCTGTCACCATCCAAAAACAATTCTTAAGTGGAAGCAAACAATCTTGTCCTGTCAGAGTCCAACATGCTTGATGATTAGAAGCAAACAATCTTGACCTGTCACTGCCCAACATAAGCTAAATCTTTTTGTCCCACATTTTTCTGAGAAAAAAACAATATACACTAATCTTGATACCACATGCCACTGTCATGAACACATTGTTAAAATATTTAATGTGCAGCTATTTGTAAGAATTCCATCAGAAACAGCTTTTATCCATTCAAAGTGAATTAACTCCCAAAAAAGAAGTTGGGGATGGGATGAGAAGGTCAAAAATAGCCCCTAATATAACCTTATATTTTGATATAATTCACTGTACATTTACTGAGATGCATGTTTATGCATTTGGAACATTGCATAATCATTTATTATTTACCCATGCATCCCTCTCCAGGCATTGGCATGTAACCATCTGGACATAGGCAGGTGAAATTTCCAGGTAAATTGGCACAAGTTCCGAGACCACAGACATAGGGCTGTTCCTTACACTCATCTATATCTGTAATCAGCAGAAAAATATGAAGACCATGCAGGAATAAAAAGTTTTAATGCATTCTTGTTTCAGCAGGCCTGGTTTCAAAACAGCATAAAGTTTAAGGTCTACAGTATCTAAATTCTTTTCTAGCATTGTCATAATTCATTGAAATAAAGAACATTTCAATCTGAATATTGACAGCTAAGCTGTTAAATGTATAACTAATATCAAAATAGAGATTTAATGCATGAGAAAATAGAGAGAGAAATACTTCTAGATTTGGTAATAACACATGATAATAAAAGCAGGAATTTAAAATTCATTTTATTTAACTAATGGATGGATGTGCAAATTGTAGCTGTTATTGGTGAAAAGAAGTTTTGTAATATGTTATACACTGAAAATATGTGTACACAACACAAGATATGAACATACCCACACAGTCCACACCATTAGACGCTAGTTTATATCCATCATGGCACATACAAATGTAGCTACCAAATGTGTTCTGACATGTACCATCTTTACACAGATGTGGGATTTCTCCACACTCATCAATATCTGGAACAGAAGTGGATCAAGCTAGAGCAGTGTATCACTATTTAGTCAGCACATAGATATAGCAATTAAATGAGTTACAACCTGTTCCATTTTCACAAAGAAAAGGATCTTATTACATACCAGCATTTAGAGCAGAATATAGTAAGGATTTTAAAAGGACTATCATAATTTTGTTAATTTTATAAGATCCAGACCTTTTATTATTAAAATTTAACTTAAGATTGCAATAAACCTGCCATGCCAGTCAATCCATATTTTTACAGAATGAAAATCAATCAATTTTGTCAATGACATAGATAAATTAAACTGCTGCCTAGCTCAATGTTTCAATCTCATTTTAAAATATGCCTATTAAAGCTCTCTAACTTAATGTGTATTGAAATATGCTTATTAAAGTTCTCTAACCCAATGGGTATTGAAATATGATTATTAAAATATGCCTATTAAAGTTCTCAAATCTAACAAATGTGTATTGAAATATGCCTATTAAAGCTATCCAACCTAACAAGTGTGTATTGAAATATGCCTATTAAAGCTCTCCAACCTAACAAGTGTGTATTGAAATATGCCTATTAAAGCTCTCTAGCCTAATGACTGTGTATTGAAATATTCCTATGAAAGCTCTCTAACATAATGACTGTGTATTAAAATATGCCTATTAAAGCTTTCTAGCCTAATGAGTGTGTATTGAAATATGCCTAAGCTCTCTAACCTAATGAGTATGAGAATGTATTCAAATATGCCTATTAAAGCTCTCCAACCTAACAAGTGTGTATTGAAATATGGCTATTAAAGCTCTCTAACCTAATGAGTGTGTATTGAAATATGCCTATTAAAGCTCTCCAACCTAACAAGTGTGTATTGAAATATGCCCTTTAAAGCTTTCTAGCCTAATGACTGTGTATTGAAATATGCCTATGAAAGCTCTCTAACATAATGACTGTGCATTAAAATATGCCTATTAAAGCTTTCTAGCCTAATGACTGTGTATTGAAATATGCCTAAGCTCTCTAACCTAACGAGTATGAGTGTGTATTGAAATATGCCTATTACAGCTTTCCAACCTAACAAGTGTGTATTGAAATATGCCTATTAAAGCTCTCTAAACTAATGAGTGTATATTGAAATATGCCTATTAAAGCTTTCTAGCCTAATGAGTGAGTATTGAAATATGCCTAAGCTCTCTAACCTAATGAGTATGAGAATGTATTAAAATATGCCTATTAAAGCTCTCCAACCTAACAAGTGTGTATTGAAATATGGCTATTAAAGCTCTCTAACCTAATGAGTGTGTATTGAAATATGCCTATTAAAGCTCTCCAACCTAACAAGTGTGTATTGAAATATGCCTATGAAAGCTCTCTAGCCTAATGACTTGTGTATTGAAATATGCCTAAGCTCTCTAACCTAATGAGTATGTGTGTATTGAAATATGGCTATTAAAGCTCTCTAACCTAATGAGTGTGTATTGAAATATGCCTATTAAAGCTCTCCAACCTAACAAGTGTGTATTGAAATATGCCTATGAAAGCTCTCTAGCCTAATGACTTGTGTATTGAAATATGCCTAAGCTCTCTAACCTAATGAGTATGTGTTTATTGAAATATGCCTATTAAAGCTCTCCAACCTAACAAGTGTGTATTGAAATATGCCTATGAAAGCTCTCTAACCTAATTAGTGTGTATTAAAATATGCCTATTAAGGTTCTCTAACCTAATATGTATTGAAACATGCCTATTAAGGCTCTCTAGCCTACCATACCTACCAACCCTGACGAATCTTTCTCAGTAAGGCATTCTATTTTTCTCCATAGGATTGATAGTTGTCAGTAAGGTGTAACAAAATCTCAATAACTGCTATTGCAAAGCTGGAAAATGTAATTAATAGTTCTATGCAGTGAATTATGCAATAAACATGGCGTTCAACCTAAAAGTTTGTAAAGTACACATAGACTTTATTTCCCACTAGTAGAGTTGCACAAAATTTAGTTCTAAACCCTATGCAACTCAAGGCTTGTTGTTATCTCTCAGTTTGATGTAATTCTTGGAAAGTCTTTCCCATTTCACATGACTATGGCAATCATAACTTCTGCCTTGAAACATAGTCAAATTGGTATGTGATGTTCAATAAACATAATTGTGACCTTTCCAGCTTTTTATCACAAGCATCTGAATACTCCTTTTTATTCTTCTGTGTTGATTATTAACAGGTTTTTTAAAATTTTCCCTTTTGTCTTAAACGGAATCAAGCCACAATTAATAGTTCCAGTTTAGTACCCAATGAAATCAGACCACAATTAAAAGTATGAATGTAGTGCCATTCTATTTTAAGAGCATTTTTTTCCTGTCTTCTTTTGGTGGTGATAGAGGAGTTAGATTTAGGCATTCTAGGTATGGCTTTGTTTTTTCTTTAGAATATGAATTATGGCATGGTTGTCTGTGTGTTTCTGTGAGTGTACAGTGAGTAATAATATCTTGGTGATGATCTGGAAGTGAAAGCCATACTCCATTGCATGCTGTTTTGTTTACAGTCCAGCCTCTCTGAAAGAATACCAGTGAACATATAACAAGAACTTCACCGTAAAATCATCTTTCAAGCTAGTTTAGATTAACATATGATTTGTATTGATTAACACACAGTGGAAAGTTCAGTACTAAGCAACCAATGTAGAGAATATATAGTAAAATTAAATGTGTTTTGGGTCCAAACATGCATCACCTTCTGGATACCATTTTAAAAAAAAAGTCTATAATCAACCCTTTTATCAAGCAGACACTTTGCATGAACAAACAGGTGCTGTTTAAGGTATTATGGGTGCTGTTGTAAAGTTAGTCTGGTTCCCTGAATAATTTCATTAATTCTAATATGAAACCTGGATCCCAATCAAACACAGATGAACCAAATATCCAGAATTTTTGGCAATGATTATTTTCCGTAGTGTTTGCTGGTATGCTGTAAGTCCATATTTTAAGACTTAGGCACAATCATAAGGGTTGGCATGCCTGGCCTAGCAAGTGTGTATTGGAATATACCACCATGCAAGTGTGTATAGGAATATGCCTATTAAAGCTCTCTATGTTAGCAAGTGTATATTGAAATATAACTATTAAAGCTCAAATGAGTTATAGCAAGTGTTTATGTGTAAAGAGATAGCTGTCATCTGGAATTTTCTACCTTCAAGAAGAAGAGTCTTGGGGTTAGGTCTGAATCCTGGTCCTCCACGACACAGGTTCCTGTATTCACCTAAATAAGGAAAGAAATGGTATGATTTGATAATATTCTTAAACATTTTGGATCAGTAAAACCACTACTAACTTATCAATTCAATGTTAATGTTGGTCTCTCCCAGTAAAACCACTACTAACTTATCAATTCAATACTAGTGTTGGTCTCTCCCAGTAAAACCAGTACTAACTTATCAATTCAATGCTAGTGTTGGTCTCTCCCAGTAAAACCAGTACTAACTTATCAATTCAATGCTAGTGTTGGTCTCTCCCAGTAAAACCACTAATAACTTATCAATTCAATGCTAGTGTTGGTCTCTCCCAGTAAAACCAGTACTAACTTATCAATTCAATGTTAGTGTTGGTCCGTCTCAGTAAAACCAGTACTAACTTATCAATTCAATGCTAGTGTTGGTCTCTCCCAGTAAAACCACTACTAACTTATCAATTCAATGCTAGTGTTGGTCTCTCCCAGTAAAACCAGTACTAACTTATCAATTCAATGTTAGTGTTGGTCCCTCCCAGTAAAACTAGTACTAACTTATCAATTCAATGTTAAGTGTTGGACTCTCCCAGAGAGAAATGTAGACCCTGAAGATAACCACTGAGCTTGTGTGAACAAACACATAACACTGCAAGTAGGATTCAGGTATGCAGTGTTTCATACTCTGTTATTAGTAACAATACAGTATTATCCAACAGTGTTTTCACCAATTTTCCAAAATAATTACAGAGAACTTATGACTTGCATGTTACATTAACACAATTATCAGTATTTACACTATACTGTTAAATGAATGCAATTATTTTATATTTTTATTTCTAGTATAATAAATTACTGTTAAATTATTATCACATGTTCTTAATTCCATCATGTCTGGTATCACACACTCCAATGTCTTTGAATACATACATTTGTAACAGACACTTAGATAATATCACTTCAATGGCCAATGTTTTTAATTATAAAAAAGTCAGATATTCAATGATTTAATTGATTATAAAAAACACAAGGTGGTCATAATCAATAAAAATCTTGCCACACAGACCCAGTGACAATACAAGGCAGTGTGATGGCTTTGTTGACCTAATAGTTTGAATACAGAACACAAGCTTGCAAAATGAAGTTGACATTTATTTTGTTGTTGTGCCTTCATGAAGTGTTGCCATTGTTTATTGTGCTTACTGCTTATTGTAATTTTACTTTCCAAAAAGGTGCAATGGCATAGCATGGTGATTAGTGCTGTATTGATTACTTTTGCAATAGCTTGGGATTAAAATCACAAATGCAGTAAAGTAATTGCAGTAGCTGATTATAATTACTCTGTCACAATGATGTAATCAGTCACAATTACTTTTCAATCCAGGTAATTAGAATACAATTAAATTGCTTCTTCTCAGTGTGTCACAAATCACTGTTCTCACTAATTCAGTTTGTCACAACTCACAGTTCTCATTGGTTAATTCAGTTTGTCACAACTCCCAGTTAATTTATCTATATTACAGAACACTGTTCTTCAGACTAAGAGTTTGATGTAACACATTAAAATATAATAATGTAGAATTTCACAACATTTAAAAAAAGTTTTTTTGTCCTCTGCTTTTATCTTTGTTTTTTTTGTATTGTACATTGCTAATGGTAACTATGACAACTAGTAATTATAATTTAAAAGTAAAAAAAACTTTGCATTACTCTTCTAGAATTTGTAATCAACTCATTTGCTTAATACTATTTTGGCAGTAATTGATTAAAATTACAATTTTATATTTCAAGTCAATTACTTAATTGATTACTTTAATAATTCATTACACGCTGTTGGATAAAACACTGTTTCGAGTGCCAATAATAAAAGTTTTGTTATTCTCCTAGCTACATCTTACCAGGTAACTGTTACTAATGAGTAGATTTCTCATTCTGATCATGGCAATCCTGCTATAACTCAAAACCAAATATATTAAATTGCAAAGAAATAACTATCAGTGCGTAGCATTACCTAACTTTATAAACTGAACACTTTCTGGACAATAATGTTGAAAATAATGATACTGAAAATGTTTTAAAAATAATGAAAAATATGCAATTTTCTAAAAGTTCACTCAAAATTAAATAAAACTTGTATGTCATGTTATGCCATGTATTCTTACTTGTATTTTCAGCTGGGCATAGATCACAGAAGCCACGGATCTCTCCCCATCCTTTCCCAACTGAGCAACAGCAAGATGCCTGGGAGACACTCTGGGCAATTACATCACTGCACATTCCTGTTGATGGTTGTCTGGACACATTCATGTAGCACATACCTTTCCTCAAATCTGAAAATGAAGTACAGAGTGCAGTAGATCTTTGAAAACTCAAAACTTTGAAAGGAACTGAAAAGTTTTGTTTGATTTGATATTTTTTTTATATTGCAGACAACAATAGGCTTTACAGTAGGACTGAACAAGTCATTTGAATGATGCTGAGTACTTGAGAATGGTCATTGAGGGATATCAGGTATTTTGAGTGAAGCTGGCTATTTGAGTGCTGCTGGGTTTTTGAGAGGTGCCAGATGTTTTAGTATTGCTGGATATGTGAATGATGTTGGACATTTCAGTGATGATGGATGCTTGGGTGATGCCGGCTATTTGAGTGATACCAGTACCTAGTATCAATTATTTTCACAAGTCTCAATTTTCATGTTTTTGTGATAATAGACATTTTTGGGGGAACTTTGCTGTCAAAAATTGCATATTTATATGAATTTAACATAGGCTTACCCCTACAAATACCCCAAATAAAGAAAACAAACAAAAAAAAAAAAATCTATGGCAACAACAAATGGTGATGATGTCAATAGTTCAAACAATAGTCAAGAATCTATCAAGTGACTAGTGTTTAAGAATTTATCAAGCAACTAGTATTGTTAGAATTTATTGAGTGACTCATATTGTAACAATCGATAAAAGTGACTAGCATAGTAAGAATCTATCATGTGACCAGTATTGTAAGAATTTATCAAGTGAATATAAAAATGAACCGTCATGCCTTCATAATGATTAATGAATAGTATGGTAAGAATACAATATGGGATTTAGGATACATTAGCAAATGAAAAACAGTTACTCTAATTAAACCGTTAAGGCAAATTTTAAGTGACAGGGACCATGACCCCAAAGTGAAAGTGTTGAGAAAGCATACCACTAAATGAAAAGTTTTAGTTTCATTATGATTCAGTTTGAGAATGCATCATGGTGGTTAGGAAATATATGAAACACTTTAACTGGAAGCTTAACTGTTGATGTCATTGACTATGAGCTAAGCTTAACTGTTGATGTCATTGACTATGAGCTAAGCTTAACTGTTGATGTCATTGACTATGAGCCAAGCTTAACTGTTGATGTCATTGACTATGAGTAAGCTTAACTGTTGATGTCATTGACTATGAGCCAAGCTTAACTGTTGATGTCAATGACTATGAGATTGACCAAAAAATAAATAATTTTTAATAACTTTATATTAACAGATGGTCCAAAAAGCTTTATATTATATTTACTAAATGCAGAACAACCTTTAAACACTTCTTAAAAACTGCTGAAGAGAAATGTGACAAACTAGATAGAATGCATTTTTATATAAAGATATTGACAATTTTATAAAGTCCAATACAGCTGTTCTTTCCAAAAAATAAGTCTCTTCTCAAAAACTGCTCAACAGAATTGGATAAGTCAACAGAATGTGAAGAGATGTTTGAGTGAACACACTAAACCAGACATCTTGGCAAACTTCTCTTGTATTTGGCTTAAAAGATGTCAACCAGGTGAGTAATTTCTGGCTTACTTGGACCACTTGTTTTAACTGGCTGCTGACCAAAGGGATATGATATGCATATGGTGCTATTAACATTGAGGAATGTTTACTCATTAGATTTAATTAAAATATAGGACTGTACAAATGTTGTGATTTATATTAAATAAATTAGACACATCTGATGACTAATTATTTACCTATACATCCAGTTCCAGTGGGAGTGAGCTCATATCCTGGGGGACACTGACACAGGAATGCACCTGGAGTATTCACACAGGTGCCATACTGACAGTTTTCAGGGTTATCACACTCATCTATGTCTGTATAGCAAAAAAAATATGTACATATACAGCATTATAATAGTTTTCAGGGTTATCACACTCATCTATGTCTGAATAACAAAAAAAAAATATGTACATATATAGCATTATAATAGTTTTCAGAGTTATCACACTCATCTATGTCTGTATAGCAAATAAAATATGTACATGTACAGCATTATAATAGTTTTCAGTGTTATCACACTCATCAATGTCTGAATAACAAATAAAATATGTACATATACATCATTATAATAGTTTTCAGGGTTATCACACTCATCTATGTCTGTATAACAAATAAAATATGTACATATAGCATTATAATAGTTTTCAGAGTTATCACACTCATCTATGTCTGTGGAACAAATAAAATACGTACATCATTATAATAGTTTTCTGGGTTATCACACTCATCTATGCCTGTATAACAAATAAAATATGTACATATACATCATTAAAATAGTTTTCAGAGTTATCACACTCATCTATTTCTGTGTAACAAATAAAATATGTACATCATTATAATAGTTTTCTGGGTTATCACACTCATCTATGTCTGTATAACAAACAAAATATGTACATATACAGCATTTTAACAGTTTTCAGAGTTATCACACTCATCTATGTCTGTATAACAAATAAAATATGTACATATACAGCATTATAATAGTTTTCAGAATTATCACACTCATCTATGTCTGTATAACAAATAAAATATGTACATATACATCATTATAATAGTTTTCAGAGTTATCACACTCATCTATGTCTGTATAACAAATAAAATATGTACATATACAGCATTATAATAGTTTTCAGAGTTATCACACTCATCTATGTCTGTATAACAAATAAAATATGTACATATACCGCATTATAATAGTTTTCTGGGTTATCACTCTCATATATATCTGTAAAAGCAAACTTGTGATAATAGACAAATAAATGACAGAAAATGGACAGACAATGGACAATGGACCATACCCTTAAGCTCTTCTGGTCCAGGAAAGCCAAAAACAATTCTCATCAGTTTCAAAAGAACTGATGCTAGCTTTATAGACTGTGTATTTATTTTGGCAAAACACCAATTAAAACTACTATTATGAAGCCATGCTGTGTCCAAAATCTGAATTTTAAAAAAATTGTACTATATAGTAATGACCTTTTAATGATTTTGTGCTGTCCACCTTAGAATCATAGAACCACTATGTGTAAAGAAACTGAACACAGCAATTTTATGTAACAGTTTAGTGAGAAACAAATGAAAATGCTGACTGTCTGAATCAATGTCATTCAAACTATTCTTTATTTTTCTTTCCTTTTTACCTTGGGCACATGCCATGATCTTAACAAAACATTAAACACTAAAATTTTGCAGACATCCTCAGAACAAATCATTACAAACTGAAATTATGCAGACATCCTCAGAACAAATCATTACAAACTGAAATTATGCAGACATCCTCAGAACAAATCATTACAAACTGAAATTATGCAGACATCCTCAGAAAACATTACAAACTGATATTATGCAGACATCCTCAGAAAAAATCATTACACACTGAAAATATGCAGACATCCTATCATTACACACTGAATTTATGCAGACATCCTCAGAACAAATCATTACACACTGAAATTATGCAGACATCCTCAGAACAAATCATTACACACTGAAATTATGCAGATATCCTCAGAACAAATCATTACACACTGAAAATATGCATACATCCTCAGAACAAATCATTACACCCTGAAATTATGCAGACATTCTTAGAACAAGTAATTACTGAAATTATGCAGACATCCTTAGAACATAACATACACTAAAATTATGCAGACATCCTCAGAACAAATCATTACACACTGAAATTATGCAGACATCCTCAGAACAAAACATTAAACACTAAAATTATGCAGACATCCTCAAAACAAAACATTAACACTAAAATTATGCAGACATCCTCAAAACAAATCATTAGACAACAAAATTATCAAGACATCCTCAGAACATTATACACTGAAATTATGATGAGATCCTCAGAACAAAACAGTACACACTGAAATTATGCAGACATCCTCAGAACAAATCATTACACACTGAAATTATGCAGACATCCTCAGAACAAAACATTAAACACTAAAATTATGCAGACATCCTCAGAACAAAACATTAAACACTAAAATTATGCAGACATCCTCAAAACAAATCATTAGACAACGAAATTATCAAGACATCCTCAGAACATTATACACTGAAATTATGATGAGATCCTCAGAACAAAACAGTACACACTGAAAATATGCAAACATCCTCAGAACAAAAATTATATAATGATATTATGCAGACATCTTCACAAACAAAATATTACACACTGAAATTATGCAGACATCCTTAGAACAAATCATTACACACTGAAATTATGCAGAGAATTATACTTTTGGACTCCATGGTGTGCAAGTTATCGAGGGAGACGTGTCTATATCTTCCTATACAACATGACATGCTATAAAGATATTAGCACTGCAGGTGTGGTCGGAGCCTGACATAGAATGCAGCTTGATTTCCACCTTGGGAAACAACATTTAAATTTTCATCTATTAACATTTAATGCAAATCTAAAGACAAATCTAATTTTGCAATAAAATCTGAACTAATATAAACCACCATGTAAGCATTATTGTACTGGCAATCCATTAAATAGTAATACATACATACATACATATATACATCTATCTTTTATAAAATCTTTTCAACATACTGTTTTCGTAGCAACCAGTACATGATTATAAAACTCATACATGTAACATACATTGCATCAAGAAAATTCACAATGGGACAGAAAATGATCTTTACTTAAATTAGTCATCTAAATATGTGACAAAGAATCTATTCAACTGTGAAAATTTGTAGCCCTTACCCACCTCTACTCCCCAAAACAAAGATATCAGTACAGGAAATAATTCTTTTTATTTTTGGTAAAAATGAGAAAATCGATACCAGCAGGAAAAACACTCTTCAGGTATTATTAACTAACCTGTACAATTTCCTCCTGAGGAGTCCACAATGAAACCTTGGTTACATTTGCAGCGAAACATTCCAAACATGTTCTCACATTTCCCATTCACACATAGATTGGGAAACAGTTCACATTCATTGATATCTGAAATAAACAAACACTTTTAATCCATAAAATTTTATTGAAAGTGTAAGCCAGTACTATAGCTAAACTCCATTGATACAAATAAACGTTTCAGTCTATAATTCTTATATTGACATTATCCTGGTATCATTAAGTTATTATTCTTTAATTTGATGAAGTGATTTACCTGACATTTATTCTTTAAAGTATTTTGACTTCTGTGATACCTAAATGATTATACAGAACTGCTCTATATTGGGGGAAAAATATGTCATATTTATTGTTTAAAAAAATTGTAAACTTTCCTATTTATTAAGGTAATTGTAGATATTTACAAAGAAGATATTTAATAATTGATTATTACCAAAACATTTCTTCTCATCCTCTGTTGGAGCGAAGCCCATGTCACATTGGCATCGATAGCCTCCAGGAAAGTTGAAGCACTGACCATTATCACAAGTGTCAGGATTGAGTGTGCACTCATCTACATCTACAATGTAAATTATGCATCTATAGGCTTATGGGAATTACCTTTCCACCTTCTGTGGAAATATGTACATGAAGAAAACACAAGGAACCATTCTACAGTCTTAGAATTATAAATACACAAGAATGCTTGTATCACATGAAAATTATAATCATGCAAGCGTACTTAATATAACATGAAAATTAACCATAATTTTAACAATTAATACATTCTGCAGACATTATAATCATACAATAGTGAATATATCACAGGAAAATTAACAAATAAATTGAACAATTCATATATTTTGCAGGCATCAGTAATCACAAGGCTGAAACCATCCAAAAGTTGTATCAATCTGGAAAGAAATGATCATGAACAGCAACTTTTGCTTCACATGTCTAATGATTATGGGTGTTTTGTGGAAAGAAGCTTAATTGGATTAGATTAAGACATGTTATGCTTTCACCATGAGTTATCGGTGTGATATTAAACACCTTTCCGATACATTATCTGTGTTTTTTAAATTATTACTTCATGAAGAATCACATATCAAAATCATATACATGTACAAAAACTCTAGAAAATTCTCAAGTTTCATATTGAAGTCTAGTGCTCAAGGTGAGGACAGTAATTGCCTAAATTATTATCTGAAAATAATGTTAACCAATTTTATCTGTAGAAATGACTAGAAACAAAATGATAGCAGTGATAAAGTGACATGTTATTGATAACTGAGTATTATAAATGATAAAGGGCCAATATAAACATTTTTAAAGTGGTACAATACATAAACTATATAAACATTATTAAAGTGGTACAATACATAAATAAAATAATAACATTATTGCAGTGGTGCATTATAAAAAATATGGCAGTATACCTCGGCACTCATAACCATCTCCAGTGAACCCTTCATCACAGACACACCTTGAACTACCTGGCAGGTTGATGCAGGTAGCATCTGAGGAGCAGCCTCCATTGTTTCTCAGACATTCATTTAAATCTGAACAAAAAGAAAATGTCCATTGTCTATGGGCTAAAAGAATGAAAAACCTTGCCTGAAATTAAAATAAGGACTAAGCTGTTTGTGACCATGGGTAGCTTTCTTCATGCATTTGGATTGTACAGCATTCCCTTAATATAAGGTACTTCATCATAGCACTGTTCCTTTATAGGGTAAGTAACAGGAACAACAAAAATACAATAATCACTGGAAGAAAGCAAGAAAAAAGAACTTCATTAAACTTACATGTAGGTCAAAAAATGTGTGAAAAATTTCTTGCACACACTGTAATTCTGCACATGCACACTCAAACACACACACACCTCTCTCTCTTCATATATATATGACTTCATGCCCAGGATACAAATAATTACATGGCACATTTAAGTGTTTTAGTGTCTGTATACATGACTTCATGCCCAGGATACAAAGAATTACATGGCACATTTAAGTGTTTTAGTGTCTTTATAAATGACTTCATCCCCAGGATACAGAGAATTACATGGCACATTTAAGTGTTTTAGTGTCTGTATACATGACTTCATGCCCAGGATACAAAGAATTACATGGCACATTTAAGTGTTTTAGTGTCTTTATAAATGACTTCATCCCCAGAATACAGAGAATTACATGGCACATTTAAGTGTTTTAGTGTCTGTATACATGACTTCATGCCCAGGATACAGAGAATTACATGGCACATTTAAGTGTCTTAGTGTCTGTATACATGACCTCATGCCCAGTGTCCAGAGGATTGTATAGTATGTTTAAGCATCTCTGTATCTGTATATATAACTTCACACCCAGGCAGCATTCTTTATTCCTACTGATCCAAAATCTCACATTTTGATAACACTTATTTCACACATTAAAATGAGTGCAGCATTTTTTTTTTTTATCTTTTCCAGAATGTAAATCCATCCCGTGTGTAACCAGGAGGATTGCCGTTTCATTTGTATAACTGCATAATGGTGATACATGCAGCATCCTCATCCATTGCTTAATTTATCTTACCTCTACATGTAAATCCATCTCCTGAATAACCAGGTTTGCAGTCACATTTATAAGATCCCTGTGTGTTGATACAGGCTGCATTCTCATCACATCTTGCTTCTTGGGACTCGCACTCATCTATGTCTGTTCCATTGAGAAAAGATACACTTTGATTACTCTTGTCATTATGTGTCTAATTTATAGTTGCAGATTTTGAGAAATAATTATATCTGGTACATTTACATAATCCTGATGAAATATGGGTTTGAGATGCAATCTGGACTGTCATCAATTGCTACACTGACTCAATATTAAAGATAGTACTGCACATACAATAATGCTACATTTCACCCTACAGCTAGGTCTTGCAAATAGCCATTTTGATGTTTCTGCTAATAACTGGCTGATGATGTAATAAAACCTAGAATAAAAACAAATAAAATAAAACTAGTTGAATGGTGATCAGTGTGCTCACATAAATATACCTCCACCTCTCTCACATCCTTCTTGATGGAGATGAAACTATAGCACATAACTCTTATGAAAAAGAGCAAGCTTGATGATATGTCAACATGTTGATTTTCTGATGATGACCATAAAATGTACTAAGTTTAACAGTAAGTTACTACAAACGGCAGGAGTAGATTATTCATAAAATTATGTTAAACACTGAAAAATAGTTGTGATGTGATGTGATCATGATTTTTAATGTAGCCTTTCACAAGTTTTCAGTCATATCACTACGATGTCTGCAGTGTGGCAGTATATAGTGATGTCTAGCACTGGTACATCATGCTGCAGACATGTAGCATGATGTCCCACCCAGTCACATTATCCTGATACCAGACAGACCAGTCCTAACAATAACCTCTTAATGCCGAGCAAGCACCAAGTGAGGCAGGTGCCATTTTGTAAGTCTTTGGTATGACTCGATCTGGGATTGAATCCAAAACCTCCCGCATCCGAGGCAGGCGCTCTAACCACTAGGTCACCAGAGCGGTTGCCATCTAGTTGTAAGGAGCAGATTATTCATAAAATTATGTTAAACACTACCATCTAGTTGTGAGTGAAAAAGTACAACTCTTACAGAAATGTCAGCAGACTGTAATATTTCACAAGATTCATCGTGATCCATCAGAACAGTGGAACTAGTGTTAACAACACAAAATGGGTGATAAATCTAATAAATATTATGCAAGCAAAGTGACTTGATAATGTGCATATCTTCCAGTGATGATGATAATGCAGACCAAGTGTAATGGCAATGTAAAACAGTGGGCCTAGTGCAATCAAGAGCTAAAAGGAATGATGGACTAATGAAAATCGTCAAGGATTACCATACCCCCCCCATCAGGTCTTAAGATCTTAATCTATTTCAAGTCATGCAGCTGGTTTCTCTAGTAAATAAAATTATGTATGATGTGCTTGCCTGATTAATTGTTCTACTAATGAATCTGTTATCCTTTCAATAATATCCATTTCTTAGACATGCCATATTTCTGACTGAATTATTTTGGATTGAACAATTTTTTCAGCTGTGACCATGCCCGGTTAGAGTTAGAACACCACCAGTCATTGCTTTGATTTTTATTTGGAAAATAGAGACTATAGACTGTGCTATATTGTTTTCTTTTTTATTTTTACCAAATTAAATTAACTGTACTTTCCACATAATAAGCTCACCTACTAGTGAGGTTTGTTTTGTGATACATATATATTTGAAATACCTGTACAGCATTTAGACACAATGTAAAAAATGTCCCTTAAATATTGTTTTGCACAGTCATAAAAATCTCTAGCATTATAAGTGAGGTAGTGATATAATGGGGAGTGTTTAAACAAATATCCATGATTTTATGGGCATGTAATAAGTAAACCAGTGTTATAACATGACATATATATATATATATATATATATATATATATATATATATATATATATATATATATATATATGCATAACTGCTTCATGATTTGTTTATTATCATCATTAATTAACCAGTGAAATTTTTTTTTCTCCAAATCCTGTTTAATAAAAATATTTTTCAAAGAAACATCTATATAAAAATAAAATTTATACAATTAATTTGAAAGCAAACTTTGCAATAAAGGCGTATGTACAATCAATGTTAATGTGTACCTGTACATCTAGGATTTCTAGTCAAATCCTTGACTGCATATCCAACATCACACCTGCAGACATATGACCCAAGTGTATTCTGACATTCACCTTTGTCACATAAATCACGTGAGATTGCACATTCATCAACATCTGAAAGCAGAAGTGTGGGTATATGAAAAGTTGGGATTAATTTAAAGTCTTGCTAATGACTAGTTTGAAATTTATCTCTGCTAAAATTTACAACTTAATTAACAAATGATCTTTAAATAATAAACTCTTTCAGGTAGTAATTCCTTTTGAATAATTGTGTATAAATTATATCTTCTAAGACATGTATATAATTACTTTTCATGCAATTTCAATCTCCAGCATTTTCAGTTTCCTGGGCTTGCAAATCCAAATACATTTCATACAAGTCCAAACACTTGAAATTTCTGACATATTTCATTCCCCAACATGTCAAGTTTCCTGGGCTTGCAAATCCAAATACATTTCATACAAGTCCAAACACTTGAAATTTCTGACATATTTCATTCCCCAACATGTCAAGTTTCCTGGGCTTGCAAATCCAAATACATTTTATACAAGTCCAAACACTAGAAATTTCTGACATAATTTCATTCCTTGACATGTCAAGTTTCCTTGGTTTGCAAGTTCTGACACACTTCAACCCCAACATGTTAAGTTTCCTGAGTTTGCAAGTTCTGATACATTTCATCCCTTGGCATGCAGAGTTTCCTGGGTTTGCATGTTCTTGTACATTTCATTCCCTGACATGTCAAGTTTCATGTGTTTGCAAGTTCTGAATTTAGAGAAACATCACCATAATAATATTATAGCTTAAAAAGGTGTCTGACCAAAACAAATCACAATTCAGCATCTGTACAAGTGCACACTGAAATGTCGTGAAAGTTTCATTAAAAAAACAACCATTGAAACTATTACCATGATGATTTAACAAAACACCCCAAGAGCACATTCCCTATAACACGAAATTCACGGATACTGCATGGCTCGGATATAGAGTAGTCATTAAACATTTGAATAAGTGTATTAAATAGGTGGAATATTTACTATGCTAGAAAAATAGAGAATATCATCCTGCACCCCTCCCACTCAAAAACATATCTACCATGGGATGGAATAGTCCATGTAAACATTGGGAACTGAGATCAAACATTTGACTTGTTAGAGGCTCCCACCACCCGTATCCACCCTCATCTTACTCAGTAAGTTCAAGCCGATATATTTATTGTTTCCAAGTCATTATACAGTTATAGAAATGACATTAAATTGTCCTTAAAATGCATACCTTGGCTTCAGTTATTTAAATACATGTCAATGCCAATTGAAATATACTGCTAAGGGACTAACATTTTAATCTTTGGTGGCATGGCAGGCACTGTAAATTTCCTTCCAACCAGGATATTATTTTTCTTTCATCTCAAGTGTAAAAGTTCAAGTGATATGATTGATAGAAATTGTTCTTTTGTACAGTCAGAGTAATACTTTTTGTTTTCAAGCTTTTCTGGAATGATTATTTTTTTTTCCCCAGAAAAAAATATTTTGTGGCCCTCCCTTGTTATCCCCCAAATTAAAGGCTGATTTTTAAGGTAGTCTTATTATAACATTTCATGTGTCCTTTAGTCACTCAAGTTGGGTCATGATCATTTATGTTTAAGAGGTGCTAGGGTTTACATTTGCAAACTTAATACAATCTGGTTTTTTTCTGAACATAAAATATATTGTCATCGTTATTATCATCTATCATTATTTTAATTTAGCTTGCTTCACCTTTTCTTTCCTGTCATATTGAAAGTAACTTAATTGTTACTGTATATTCTTTTGTACCAGTGAGAGCAAATGATCTACCCCCAACCTTAGTGGAAACCCAGTTAGAAATTACAGCCTAAGTGAGAGCAAATGGTCTACCCCCAACCTTAGTTGAAGCCCAGTTAGAAGTTACAGCCAAAAGCGAGAGCAAATGGTCTACTCCCAACCTTAGTTGAAGCCCAGTTTGAAGTTAGAGTCTAAAGTTAGAGCAAATGGTCAACCCCCAGCCTTGGTTGAAGCCTAGTTAAAAGTTACAGCCTAAAGTGAGAGCAAATGGTCTACCCACATCCTTGGTTCAAGCCCAGTTAGAAGTTACCTGAGAACAAATGGTCACTGCTTGATGCTTATCAGTATTTAACTTTTAAATTAACCTATTAACAAAACTCAGACTGGCAATTTGTTTGCTTCATTGATCTTAACTTTTCTATTGTTCTATACATCATTACCTTTATCTGAAATGATATTTATTGATCTGGCAATGCAGACAAAAACTCCTGATTTATGTATATTCAACTTACCCTAGTCGTGTGTTTACAGAAATATTAACACCCAGGGAGAAACGTACACCCCAAGATGCAAGTCATTTGCACTCCTAGTCAATGTCTTCATTTTTTAACTTTAAATGTTTTCATTTAAATTTGAAAACTTTTTAGATTATCATCACACTTGATAGATGCATAATGTAGTGTATTCTTTTCAAAGTTTACTTTTGTTATGTCCTGTTCCTTTTACTTTATTTGATATGTAGAATAGCTCTTTTGCAAATCTCATCAAGTCGATAGTTCATGTGTTTTGGTCCTTATAATTTTCTCCTTTTGTATGTTCCCATACTACAACCAATTTTTGGGTCATTAAAGAAGGAGGGAGAGGGAGGGAGGGAGGGAGGGAGAGAGAGAGAGAGAGAGAGAGAGAGAGAGAGAGAGAGAGAGAGAGAGAGAGAGAGAGAGAGAGAGAGAGAGAGAGAGAGAGAGAGAGAGAGAGAGAGAAAAGTATGGCATTATATGATTAAAGACAAAGAATACAAAAAAGTGTGAACAACTGCAGCTGAATAAAAAATTTGACATTCATTGAATGTAATGTAAGCCCCTATTCCGATGTACAATGATGAAACAAGACTTGACATTGAATGTCAAATGCAGCATGAACTACAAGAATAGAAACCTCCACACTAGTTGACTGGGGCTGAAATCTTGGATAAATGGGCTAATATGCTGTTAAATATTGTTGGAATGTAATAATCATTCTTAGCCTAAAGATCTTATTTTGGTAGAAATCGCCACCATAAACTGGTTTTAAAATAAAGAAGGTTTTAGGACATTCATAAGCTTTACTAAAATTAAGGTGTTTTATTAAATTTTCTTTAAGAATGAATATTTAGTAAACTGTATACAAAAATATCAGACAAAATAATATCAATTAAAATGTCAGTAAAGCCTCCTGGTGTCAGCACATTAAGAAACAATACAAACTAAGAAAGCATTGTCATTTGAAATCATGCTCTTTGGTTTTTTAAATTTTTAATTTGGTTTCACTGTAATCATAATAATTTCAATGTGCTGTCTTGTATTCAAATGTGAAAAGGGTCAATTGACCATCACAATGATGTGCACAAGTACTTCTGTGAAAACCTAATTACCAGCTGTATTTTGACCTCTGGCTTGCAAAAGTGTTGGTTTTATTGTTGAAATCAATTAAAAATTGACTGCATTAAATTATCATGTTAATTAGTCTTTTGTACTCAGTAGATCTAGTAAAGATAGTAGAATAAGAGTTCAAAGGCAAGAAAATCCAACCAGTTTAAGAACTAATGGTCACAGTAGTGTATAAAGTCAACTCATTTCAAATGAATAATTGACAACTAAGAAAACTGTGAGTACATGCACTATAATTAATGCAGATAATTTTAATAATTATTTATCATACTTATTTGCAAATGTGCAACAGTAGCAAAGGAACATGTAACAGGCAAACTTGGTGCCTTAACAGATTGGTTTTGTATATTGGATTTGTCAAGGAGAAGTAAGTTTACAGAGAACTTAAAAATTCCCTAATTGGCTGACAGGTTTGCTCAAGGATGAAAAGAACTTTTAATATAACTTCCTGAAAAAATTTCAGTATTTTTATTATTATACCAATTTCTAAAAATTGTGTTTTGACATTGTTTCTCTCAATAAATGTCAAAATTTTAAAAACTAATTACCAGCAATCATGTTTCTTTTAAAAATCTACAGTAACTTTAGAATTTAACCTGTTAATGTATTTTTAATATATATTTAATCTATACTGCAGGCTTAACTTTTACATATGATTGTATGTGTATTTCATCCAGGTCACTTGAAATGAGAATTATTATAGTTAGATTGGAATTTTCATTGAATTACTTCATATTCTATGTTATAGATCAAGTGAAAATATTTGTAAATAGGAATTCGATAAAACAAAACTTTTTTTCTGTTTTAGGTCAGTCTGTGTGAATCCATTTGTGATCAGAGTTTAGAGTTGTGTTGCTGAAATCAGATATGATTCAAGAGGAATATTTAAAAGTGCTCATTGGCTCAGATTAATACATTAATTTTGATTCTTGTGAACTCATTCGAAAACATTTAGTCAGGCAATTCATTTTGGAACATTCTATAATTCTGGACATTTGGGATGATTTATAATTTAATTCACAACACTGTGTCTTTTGAATTTTCACTTTGTATTGTTGGGGAATAAACTGCTTGAGTGTTTGATTTTAATTGTTGGCTTTGTATTCTTTTTATTACACATTTTAAGACTTAAAGTCATAACAATCCACATTCAGTCGCCAAATGTGGTGATGTAATAAATGTTTTGTTGGTACACACATGACGTGTTGAAACCATCTGGTGTAAGGCAGACATTGGAGATATTGATAATAAAGATAATTTATAAAAAAAAGCATAGAACAAGATATAGACAATTATTCCCTATATGATTATTAAACAAGTATTCAGCCACTTAACCACCTCTTCCCCATTTCTCACTATTGATGTTAATTCATTTCTTAATTTTTCAGCAGAATCTTGGTAATTCATGACCTCAATTATGCTTTGGTCTACTTGTTTGGATCCCAGTTGGCACAATTTATTTCATGCAAATGACTGATAGTCTGACACCAAATCCAGTATGATCTCTATATATTGTTCAAATAAAGTCAAAGTTGTTCAAGAATTTCTGACATTTTATAAAAGAAATACTGTATTTAATGTTATTTTTGTACACAAAAAACTAATTATTAATTTTGGTGTACGAAACATTATATGTGAAATAATTATAATTTTATGGTAATAACCATGTATGAAAAATAAATACACTCTACAACTTAACATACAAAACAAATGTACAAATTCTGCCCCATTCTGCTCTCAACTCAAGAATCTGATTGTTTGTTGTTATGAGAGAGAGAGAGAGAGAGAGAGAGAGAGAGAGAGAGAGAGAGAGAGAGAGAGAGAGAGAGAGAGAGAGAGAGAGAGAGAGAGAGAGAGAGACAGAGAGAGAGAGACAGAGACAGAGAGAGAGAAGAATCTTTATTGTTCAGGAATCAGTTACACCTATCAGTTGTGTTATTCCTTATGTAAATACTACAAGGACAGTATTAATTCCATTGGCAATTGAAACTTGAATAAATAAATCATTTTTGTTGTACCTGTAATTATGGGATCCAATGTCAGTAGGCCACATGCAGACATAATATACTAATTAAATACTCTGATCTTCTGCTTGATCTTTTTTCAGTAAATACTGGATTGAAGACCAGATTCACCTCAATAAATTAAATTAAGGAGGCTCTGCATAGGGAAATGAGGCTACCCATGGGGTGCTGAAAATGTGTATGACTAACTCATTAGCTCAAGAGTAATATTAATCTACTGACACTCATGCTGAAAGACATTAAAAATATGTGCCCAGTGGTCTGTGATCTTCACTTCATCTTCTACTGAGATATTATTTTTACTGGATAAATAAACTCAAATGTCTTCAGAACTCATTTTTAAATGCGTATGTTTCTTGGCTTCAGACTGACATAAGAAAGAGTGCTCATTAATGATGTTGTCCAGCTGTTAATGAATAGTGGTATATATTGTAATGACAACAACAAAACAAAAACATCAATTATTATATTTTCTCGCCAATATAAAAGACAAAGAAGGGCAATATGATAAACGCAAATAGATTTTCAGTTAACAAAATAGCTGCTCTTTCCAAGTAATCTGAGCAAAGGGCTTTCTACACACTTATAATTGGTGAATATTTTGTTATTGGCAGTTGTTTATTTTCTTTTAATTATTAGAAGCCTCAGTTATGTATCTATGCAAAGATATCAGATAATTGGGTTTGTGTTTCATTGAGGAAACAAATATTTATATTGTCATGTGGGATTATACCAAATGTACTCAGCAAAGAATTGGTCATTTTGCATATCAAAGTAATACATCATTTTATGTAATAAATATAACAGGCTGACCAAAAAAGGTGAAGATTTGTGTAAGAAAAAATATGATAGCTTTAATTATTTTTTTATGGCTCGATGGTGTATGAAAAATTAATGAGTACAAAAAATAATGTTGACTACTGTTCTCATATTTGATATTGTTAAAGGTCAAGAGGGAATGTAAACTGTTGTTCATTCATGACATTAATGTAAACAAGTTTCTATATTTATTTATGACATTTAAATTTTTTCAACATTTACTAAAAAAAATTTAAGTGATACATATTTTAAAAATGGCAAATTCTTAATTGTGGATAGGTGTTGTCTCCTGTACCAGTGAAGATTGGTACTATTTTACAAATATTTCACATGCCTTGTGTCCTTTTTCCAGGGCTAGAAGCTAGCGCCCTGATCCTTTTAGACTCTAGCTGGAACACTAGAAATTACAATGTGGCCCCAAAGTGATAATGTACCCAGTTTCATTGACAACTGAAAGGTACTGATAGGCCCCAAAACTGATAATGTACCAAGTTTCATGGAAGAATGGAAAGGTAGTACCTCTAGGCCCCTAGACTGATAGTGTATTAAGTTTCATGGAAGACTGGAAAGGTACCTCTAGGCTCTTACACTGATAATGTACCATGGAGGAGTGGAAAGATACCTCTAGGCCCCTAGACTGATAATGTATCAATTTTCATGGAAGACTGGAAAGGTACCTCTAAGCTTTTAGACTGATAATGTACCATGGAGGAGTGGAAAGATACCTCTAGGCCCCTAGATTGATGGTGTATAAAGTTTCAGATATATATCTCAAATGGAAATGACTTTTACTGTGAAAATTATTATTGCTGAAAAAATTTAGTAGCAAAGTCAAATGCATACCAAGTTTCATAAACACCATTCACACATTTTCAATTATGCTCCAGAAACCTAAGTGTGATGGATGCTTGAAATGATGGATGAACCGTAGCTGAAATGACAGACAGATGGCAACCATTATTAGTTACAATTATCGCCAGCTTTGTTAAACACCGGAAGGAAAAAAAATGAAAGAATAGATGCCACACAAAGGTAATGATATCAGCCTTGGAACTTACTCTTCCCTCTGTATAAGGTAACAGCCTCCCTCATGAGCACAATTCACAAAACCATTTAGGGATATCCCATTAGCAAGTCAGAATCAAATGTAATTCAGGATTTAAACGAGACATTAAGACAACAATTTCTACCTATACACTGCTTTTGATCTTCTGAGGGTACTAATCCACCAACACATGTACATCTATATCCACCTGGCAAGTCTACACACTTTCCACCATTACAAATGTCAGGATTCTCCTTGCATTCATTTATATCTGAAAAAATTAATTATCATTGGCATTTATCTCTTTCTTTGAAGAAAATACATTTCCTATAACTTAATTATCATCATAAATAATTATCAACATAAATAATTATCAATCCACCATGCAAATTATTATCATTTGATCCATGCAGTTATCTCCCATTTGGTTTATTGTTTCATTATTTTTTTATGATATTAAAAAAACATAAAAAAGTAAAAAAGTTATATACTTAATTTTAATTTTGTATTCCTTCATAAAAATTCAAACAGTTTAAAAAGTCTTGAAAAAATTAAAGGACTTTTCAAGGAAATTTTATTTTTAGCTTTTGAGGCAACATCTCAAATTTGAGCATTTTTCAAGGTTGAAAAACCCATGTACTATGTCAAAGAGCACACTTGTCCCTAAATTAGACCACCTCCCAATTAAGACCAATATTCCCCAGTCCAATTAGTGGTCCTAACTATAATGTTTTATGGTAGCAGACTGGATTTTTTTTTTCTCAATGAAGAATGCTATTAAATTTTGAAATAATGATTTTTTGAAACAAAATCAATTTTAATTGATATCACCCATTTTGAAACTTAATTTTTTTTTAATAATAACTCAATACATAAGTTAGATTGTTCTGCTCTGGATACATAAATTGAACTTAGTAAAATTGGAAAAATAGCCAGTTTGAATATAAAGACTGAATCTCTTAGAAAGAAAACAAAATCCTGGATGTACAAAATGAGGAGCAAGCAACAAATACTGAAAAGACACTATCTAACTTGTAAAACAGAAGGATAGCAGTCTGGAAAAATTGTTTTGAGCTAACCTGTGCAAGTTTTGCCATCCTGGTTGAGATTGAATCCCATGTCACAAGCACAGGCGAAGGACCCTGGTGTGTTGATACAAAGCATCATACAGCCTCCGTTGTTATCCCCACACTCTTCAATGTCTACAAAATAGTCAATATAGTAAACTCAAGAACTAAGGATGAAACATGAGGACATCCAACTCAAACTAAACACAGTCAATCCAAATAAATTTTACCATCAATCTCCACCTATCTGAAACAAAATTCTATTAAATATTTATTTATTTTAACCATAACCCTAGAGAGGTCCTCATAGCTACCTTCCAGCTACTTTAAAACTGTCATTAAGATGAACTGAATGATTCTTATAATCAAGGAAATGTTTATCGTAATAAATATAAGCAAAACCATTCTCCAATGGTCATAAAATTAAGTACTAAAAGATGTTTTGGTTGTTCCCATTGTAACTCATATACTATGTTACTATATAGCCTACATTACTTGGTAATACTCAATGAACAAATGAAAAAGGTCATAATGTGGGGGCCATGATGTCAAAGTAATGTATCACTGTGATGTGACTGCTATTCTTTGTTCTAGCTGCTATATGATTATTTCACTGTCATGCAGTAATAATAATTACTCATAATGTAAAATGTTTCTTCAATATAATTTATGACAAATGACTTTCATCTATTTGAAATCAGCAACAAATGGTTAGGTATTGCTTCAGTGAGTACTCATGTGTGCAGTGATATAATCAAACATTCGCACTTGTAGATCATCACATGTACTACCTGTCACCATGCTAACAGTGTTGGTCAACACTCTTCAAAGACTGGTTGACTTAAATTCTTTTGTCATGATTTATTCAGTATAATAAATGATATTGTATACAGTCTGTCATATTAATTGACCCTGAAGACAACCCATTATGTACTCAAATTAACAGAAAACTTACCAACACATGTGGTATGCTGTGCATTTTGTCGATATCCCTGTTGACAGATACATTGGTATCCACCCATGAAATTCTCACAGTAACCATTTGAGCATACACTGCTGATGGATGAACACTCATCCACATCTGAAATTATTACATGGACAATAGAGACACTGGTCAAAAGTAATGGTAGATCCCTCCATGTGACACTAGGATTGTTTCCTGAATCTCACGCTTCGTGAATGATGACCCAAGGCCACACAATAACTAAATATTTGTCTTGTTTGGTTGATAATTTAAGATAAGCATGCCCTAGCTCACTACACTCAATGTCATTATATTGTGACTTTAGGACATTTATATTTCAAGAAAGCATAGCTAAAAATAACTGATAGTGGAAGTTATTTTGTGAAGTAGTATTCAACTTAACACAATTGGCTGGTCCCCTGTCTCAAGAAACCTAGATGCCACAAGGACTTAAAATGGGACAGTGCGACAGGATACTTCTGATCCAAGCAATGCTACTGCATGCAATATATCAATGTTGTTGGTAATTACTTATACATTCATTGCATCCTTTTCATCACTCTTCCAATAAGACAAGAATAATCAGCTTTGACCTGGCACAATTTTTTTACAAAGTAACAAAGCCATATTTGTTTCAAATCATACTGCTAATTTTGTATCTATTCTCCTTCCACCTGATGATATTTAGTCGAGCCCAAGCTTCACACTCCAAAAGCTAAATCTTTCTCATGGAATTAATTGTTACTTATGTTTGTCAGCATTACTGATTATTTTTATTACCATTAAAATAAGCACATTAAAAAAATTGGGAGTGATGATGTGATCGTGTTGTCTAATATGTATTATAACAAACTATTGGTGAATGGTTACAATGCTGTGATTGTACTTCCACGTGCATAGATGAAATATATTTCACATACAATAAAACTTCCAATAATACCTAAATTTAGAAAATATCAGAAAAAAGTAAGTAACCTGGAGTTGAATGTGTTGAAAGAGTTTCTTCTTTTCAGAAGCAAATTAAGCAATTGAATAAATTATGTACAATGTCATATCCTACTGTAGTTTGAAAATCTTCTATTAAAGTAGTCCTAGCACATGGACACCATGACTGAGAAAACCAGACTGAGATAGGAAAAGTAACCTAAGCAAAACAGGCAGATTTCCCTGCTGCATGAGTCAGCTGAATGGTGCATTTTATTTATACGTACAAAATGGTATTACAACTTCATATCCATTGGTGAATGGTACTATTTTTATACTTTCATGTTTGCTAAATGAATGACAAGGTATCACAACTTTACATCATTGTTAAAGAGAGTATTTTCATATATTTATATATTCTAACATGTTTTGCAATCAATATAACAATTTCATATCTGTTTTGCTACAAGAATAATATAACTTCTTATGTATACAATATAGTGTGAATTATGAATCATTAAGTTGTGGAAAACTACTGAACACCTTATCTGGAATTGGAAATTGCAGTTTTTTGTGTATGCATAGATGATATGTAGAAATTACTTAACCCAAATTGTGTACAGGTTCAAAATTTAAACACTTTGTATGGTGGTTTCAGAATTGTGCATGTTAGAATATGTCCAATACATTAGTTTTCATACATTATATTGTAAATAAATATATTATTTCCATAACTGATTTTAATCTTTTCACAACCCAGAACCCACTCAATCTAACTTTGTGACAGGTATTTACTCACCCACACATCTTCGCCCATCAGGGGTCAACTCAAGTCCATCTGGACATTTACAGGTGTAACTTCCAGGTGTGTTTGCACATGTGCCTCCTCGACACATGGATAACATCTCTGTACACTCATCAATGTCTGCAAGTGTAAACAATAACAGTGTCTTGCTACTTTCATTTTGCATTACCTGACTAAGCTTTGAGGAGAAAGATATATGTAAACTCTTGGTAAAAATCAAGTAGTCACTAATTTCAATAACAACACCATGGAGATTTACAAAGTTACAACCTTTTTTGTAACTTCTACAATGGAAGTCATATGAAAGAAGATATGAACATGATGCAATAAAAATATATTATACTGATCTCTATCACACTTTTCAACTGAATTACCTGATGGTTAAATTGGCAAGGTTCCGTGGTCAGTACACTTTGACAAGAATCAGGTCTTAGACATGCACAATTCAATATATTATATTGCATAGAATCAAAGCAAAAAATGATTGAAAATAAACTGGTCTCCTGACATGCATGACACAGACTGAAGATAACAGTGCCATTATTAATCAAACCTGTCTCAAGAAAATACCATTCATGTGAATCACAATAAGAGTTGTCAGAGAATATTAATAAACTCACCTCTGTGTGTGTGTGTGTGATTTAGATTTTTTAACGTAGCTTTAAAAACATTTCAGTCATATTGCTATGATGTCTGTAGTGTGACAGTTTATAGTGATGTCTAGTACTGGAGCATCATGCCGCAGACATGTGGCATGATGTCCCACCCAGTCCTAACACTAACCTCTTAATGCTGAGCACCAAGCAAGGCAGCTGTTAGTACCATTTTTTAAAATCTTTAGTATGACTCGGCCAGGGTTCGAACTTGCGACCTCCCACATCTGAGGTGAATGCTCTAACCACTAAGCAACCGGAGTGGTTAAATTTACCTGTAGTCTGGTGTTTGTGGGTGTTGGGTATAACCAGCACATAACAAAGTAATTAGTGTAAGAAAAGTATATCAATGTTACATCCCTACCCTTAAGGAGGTAGTATAATTTATGGCACATCCTGGTGCAGTTTTAAGTTGAATCTATGCCTACAGAAAGATTTTCAATGCAGACAAAACATGTACACTGTTTAAACCTTAAATAAGAAAATCATAAGTGAATGAAAAACATCACTGTGACCAGTATTCACTAAGGATGATTTAGAGTGAAAATTTGCCAGCAAGACAAAACTTTCACACAAGGTTTAAGCTGTAAATAATTAAGCCATAAGTGTTATGAAAGTAGGTCAATGTGACTAACTTTCACCTGTGGTGGTCTAGAATGATGCCAGGAACATCACCCTAAGTACAGCAAATACAGCATACCCACATTGGAGGATTTGCTGGAAAAAATTTTACACTGAGGAAAACCTATATCAAAACAAAGAGAAAAGGAGAAAAACAGTTGCCTTGACTAATTTGATCTGGGATGGTTCTAAATTTATGATGTTCTTTGTGCATACAATGTCTTTTGTCAGAGACCTGCCAAGAAAAGAAACTTTTACAATGAAGTTAACTCAAAGTAACAAAATCATCTGTGTACAAACTTTGAGTAACAATGCTAAATTATCACATGCAGTGGTTCGAATGATGCAAGGATTATCCTAACCAAGTTCCACAAAAATACATACCTACAGCTGTAGATGTGTCATTAATACAAAACTTGTATACTGGATTGATTGACAACATTTGTTAAAGTCTGATATGAATGGTAGGTTACAGTCATTCACATTCCATACATGTGGTTTGAATGATAAAAGAAACATTCACAAAGTTCTGTGAACATACCATTACAACTGCTGGAGATCTGCTTGTATAGTTGGTTTAAAATTAAATAACAAATTTGTTTAAAATAACAGTAGGCAACTGTGACCTACTTTATGCTGAGTGGTTCAAAATGATGCAAGGAATACTCTAATTTCAATGAAGATCTAATGCATAAAGCCAACTAAAGGTGCAGTAAAATTATGCTAGGGATGATGTCAACAATGCCAACCACAGTGGGAATATACAGGTAAGCTAAATTTATGGTATCTTATGACAGGTGGTCATTTAATACAGGTCTTTCTTTAACTGAATGTCTATCAGATATGGAATCCTCTTTGTATCTTAAGGTATGCAGTCTCTTAGTTGAGGTGGTCTTAAGCACAGATTTTCCTATAATAAAACAGAGAAGAAAAGAATAATGAATGCTAAAAATTACTATTAAGGGCTACAAAGCATTGTTAAGAAGAATTTTATTCTCATTTTTTCTTCATCTGAAATCAGGTAGGGCTTGTGAATGACACTCACCCATGCACATCTGGTCCAACATGACACCTCTGAAGCCAGGATTACACTCGCAGCGGAAAGCCCCTTGAGTGTTCACACATTTACCATCAGTACAAATACCAAAGGATATACGGCACTCGTCAATGTCTGGAAAAAAAGACTAGGATTTAAAACAATTTGTTACATCTTAAATTTATATTTTAAACATGTAAAGATGATATTGATATTGTCAACAGTTCCAAAGAATTTGATTACTTAATAAAAATGTACAAACCAATTTCACATGCAACATCATATTCCACAATGTTTTCCACAATCTGAAGTAGCATTCACACACACACACACACACACACACACACACACACACACACACACACACACACAAATTTCATTCATTTCATCTTCATTTAGAATGTGTCTAAATGAGGGCATCATTATTGTCTATTTCATTATACATGTACATAACTGGAAAATATCAGAGATAACTGGAGAGGAATTCCATGAGGGTTTTCTAATGGTAGACACAAGATATGGAGACATGATGATTTCAAGGAGACACATATTGCTCCCTGACAAATGATATTCTCAGTGACACTTTATATTTAGCAGGTATCACAAAATGATATTTCTATTGTGAATTAAGTGGGACAAGAAATGTAGACATATATTCATGTGTTCACAGAAATCTGGATGCCACATCAAGGTGCCTGAAAGCTGATCTAACTGTAAAGCTTAACCAAATGGACAGACAGAGAGACAAGGACAATGCTACATGCCATGTGACTGATGTGATGGGCATATAAACCAGTGGCAGATTAAGTACATGATGCTGACAATTATTAAGCAATGCTGTCATATGGTTGAAATGGCCCCAAACCATGTAGGCCTATTATATAGAACAGTCATCATGAAAATAATTAAATTGTCACACTGTGAACTAAATTTCCTCTTTACTATTAGCAAGTTAAAGGTATTGACACTATAGGTTCAGGATTAGGGGAATTAGGGTTACAGTCCTGACACTACAGACTCTGCATTAGTGGGATAAGGGTTACAGTCCTGACACTACAGACTCTGCATTATTGAGATAAGGGTTACAGTCCTGACAATACAGACTCTGCATTAGTGGGATAAGGGTTACAGTCCTGACACTACAGACTCTGCATTAGTGGGATAAGGGTTACAGTCCCGACACTACAGACTCTGCATTAGTGGGATAAGGGTTACAGTCCTGACACTACAGACTCTGCATTAGTGGGATAAGGGTTACAGTCCTGACACTACAGACTCTGCATTATTGAGATAAGGGTTACAGTCCTGACACTACAGACTCTGCATTAGTGGGATAAAGGTTACAGTCTTGACACTACAGACTCTGCATTATTGAGATAAGGGTTACAGTCCTGACAATACAGACTCTGCATTAGTGGGATACGGGTTACAGTCCTGACACTACAGACTCTGCATTATTGAGATAAGGGTTACAGTCCTGACACTACAGACTCTGCATTAGTGGGATCAGGTTTACAGTCCTGACACTACAGACTCTGCATTAGTGGGATAAGGGTTACAGTTTTGACACTACAGACTCTGCATTATTGGGATAAGGGTTACAGCCCTGACACTACAGACTCTGCATTATTGAGATAACTGTTACAGTCCTGACAATACAGTCTCTGCATTATTGAGATAAGGGTTACATTCCTGACACTACAGACTCTGTATTAGTGGGATCAGGTTTACAGTCCTGACACTACATACTCTGCATTATTGGGATAAGGGTTACAGTCCTGACACTACAGACTTTGCATTAGTGGGATCAGGTTTACAGTCCTGACATTACAGACTCTGCATTATTGGGATAAGGGTTACAGTTTTGACACTACAGACTCTGCATTAGTGGGATAAGAATTACAGTCCTGACACTACAGACTCTGCATTATTGGGATAAGGGTTAGGGTGCTTAGGGTTAGAGTCCTATACTATGTATTGTATCTACTCCAACTCCAGATATTTGATATCACTTCAAGGTTTCTGTCAGGTGACTATATGGAACTGTATTGTTGTGTATGGTATGGTACATTAACAACTAGACTTTTGGTTTTAATTTACCACTGTATACCAGATCTAGATACAAACAGCACCCTGAAAAAACAGAAGCAATACCAAACATCCAGAGTGATTAGATACTATATATTGCTGCAATGATAATTGATAAAGGTGCTTCAGCTTGCTTGCTAGAGCCTGCCTGTATACACAAGCATTATCATTTAAAGGGAGTTAACCTACTATGAAAAGGCATCCTTTCCAAGAAGAGTTATGCTTTCTAAATCACTTCACACCGAGGAACATAAAATGATAAAGATATTCATAGACTTGAGAGAAGATATAAACATTTGATACAAGCCTAGAGTTAAAGATGCTAAAATAGATACCTCTTACCTGGATACAAAGATACTAAAATATGATTCATCTTACCTGAACAGGTATAACCCTTGTCATCAGTAGCATATCCTTGGTTACATACACAGGTGAAACCCGTAGGTGTGTTTCTGCACTGACCATTCTGACAGATACCTGGGAACTCTGCACACTCATTGATGTCTGAGGATGAAACAAATATGCTTTACACATGTATTTGTTTATAAATAGTTGATACTCGTATAAGACAGTATTGTTAGTGTTACAAAACTATTTCCATTTTGTCAATTTAAGGATAATCAAAACCTCAAATAGACAGGCCAGTATACTCTTTCTTCTAGCATAGGAATGCAAACAACAGTGTTATTACTGATATCTTGGAACTTATTTGAGTGGGAAAGTGTGATATTATAATATCATGCAACTCCTGCAGTACATAACAAACTCAGTGATTCATGCATGAAAGTATATCACAATAATGTGTTATTTTCCCTTGGAAGACTTCCATTGATGCAAGAAAAATATTCTGATCATAATACCATTTCGATCACTTAAGTTATGCCAACAACATAAAACTTGAACACTGTAGTGAACCTTTAAACATCAATGCCATTAGTGTAAGAATAGCAAGTCACTGCATCCTACATTCCTCAAATGTGGTTCAGAATGTTGCATAATGTCACAGAATTGCATACATTCATCATTTTTTATTTGGTTTAAATACATGTACTTGTGTTTCGTTTGTTTTTGTGTACAGCATTACCTGAGGGTGGTTTATGTATATCTTTTATTAATTTGAAATGGTGAGTTCAGTTCATCCCATGCTGCATGAACAAAGTGCTGGTGATGGGAAAACCATGGAATGCACAGGCAGTGTATGGCAACATGCCCTGTGTATAAATTACCTCATTGTAGAGAAAAACATCACATCATGAAGAGTCTTGTCAGTGTATGGCAACATGCCCTGTGTATAAATTACCTCATTGTAGAGAAAAACATCACATCATGAAGAGTCTTGTCAGTGTATGGCAACATGCCCTGTGTATAAATTACCTCATTGTAGAGAAAAACATCACATCATGAAGAGTCTTGTCAGTGAGCAGTCCACTTTATGACACATGATCTCATGCTGTAGAGGTATGTGAGTTAAATAGTTATTTTCATACTTATTGAAATTTTATCCATTTTTAAAGGATAAAAATTGTTTTACGGTCAAATTTATCTTTTTTTTAGGTAATTCCAATTTGTGTCATATATATGCAACATTATAGTCTGCTTTCTTCTTTACCTGTATGTAACTTAACAGAATGAATATATTCACAATAATGTTGTATTTATTAAGGAAGAGAAAGTGTTATGATAAGTACTATCAGATTCTTTTCAGACATAGGTTCACTTCTGAACCCGATTATCAACATGCACAGCAGCCCCAATAATATTTGTATAGAATCAACTTAAGTTTACAGTACATAATGTCATTATATGCTGTTGTTATACTTGACCATATCATTTGCAATATATGGATTCAGACATTATATTTTCATTGATGACTGATTGGTGATTGATTGATTGAATGGTGACTGGTAAATGCTAGTGTAATGCTGAAGGAGTGAAGGTGGGATGGAGTGACAGGTATGCTTTATATATGCACCATACTGTAATTGTTGTTTAGCCATGGCACTAGTTTGAGTTTCATTATACCCAGTGTGTTGCTGTTGGGGACTGACACTGGTCCTGAAGAAGATAAAGGTCATCATGTGGTGAAGAAGGATGGCTTCTGTACCAATGGGTCTGCGGAGAATAATAGATTTTATGAATCTTTAGGCTGGCAGGAGAAGCAAACAATTCATGGTGGCTCATCAACCATTTGACAGAGCGTTGGGGTTAAGAAGATGTTTTTGGATTTAAGTTTGACTCTATCCCAACATTTCAAATCATATTTCACTACTGGAGTGAACACTCATCATATTTCGCTTTTGGAGTGAGTGAACTGTATCATTTTCATGTGGAAATTGTCAATGTTTATCATTTTTTTCCATTGTTTCCATGGAATCACTTTGAATTATTAATCATTTTATCCTTTTACTATTTAAGTTCTTTCTTGAAGATTAGTACCCATTTCATGTAAATTGCAATATTATTTGGTCTGTGCACTTTTGGTTAAATATAAAATATTTGGATTTTGTGGATGCACCAATCAATGTCTTTTTCATTGCATCATTCATCAATAAACATTGTATATTTGTCACCATCAAATGTGTGCTGTTATAATCCAACCCCAACCAGGTTATCTTGTCACACATGAAACGCCTTCCATTCTATGACAATATCATGCCTAAAAATGGAGGTAATATGGCAGGGATAAAACTTTTAAACTGGCATCAACTTATATGGAGATACTGGGGAAGTGTACTCATATACATTGTACAGGTGACCTGAACACCTGAAATTATAAAAGAATCTCTAAACAAAACAGAAACTGCAATGGCAACTCACATTTATATTGTTCTAAAGCATATTCCATCCATCAAACCCCAGTACTTGCCCCACCATGAGACACTGAAGATGGGGTCATAACACAAAATCCATCAAACCCCAGTACTTGCCCCACCATGAGACACTGAAGATGGGGTCATAACATAAAATCCATCAAACCCCAGTACTTGCCCCACCATGAGACACTGAAAATACATAACACAAAACTATCAACTCCCAATACTTGCCCCACCATGAGACACTGAAGATACATAACACAAAATCTATCAACTCCCAGTACTTGCCCAACCATGAGACATTGAAAATGGGGTCATAACACAAAATCCATCAACCCCCAGTACTTGCCCCACCATGAGACACTAAAGATGGGGTCATACCACAAAATCCATCAACTCCCAATACTTGCCCCACCATGAGACACTAAAGATGGGGTCATAACACAAAATCCATCAAACCTAAGTACTGGCCCCACCATGAGACACTAAAGATGGAGTCATAACACACAAAATCCATCAAGCTCCAGTACATGCCCCACCATGAGACATTGAAGATGGGGTCATAACACAAAATCCATCAAACCTAAGTACTGGCCCCACCATGAGACACTAAAGATGGAGTCATAACACACAAAATCCATCAAGCTCCAGTACATGCCCCACCATGAGACATTGAAGATGGGGTCATAACACAAAATCCATCAAACCCCAGTACTTGCCCCACCATGAGACACTGAAGATGGGGTCATAACATAAAATCCATCAAACCCCAGTACTTGCCCCACCATGAGACACTGAAAATACATAACACAAAAACTATCAACTCCCAGTACTTGCCCCACCATGAGACACTAAAGATGGAGTCATAACACACAAAATCCATCAAGCTCCAGTACATGCCCCACCATGAGACATTGAAGATGGGGTCATAACACAAAATCCATCATTTACAGCATATGGTACATCAATATGTTATTACAGCATTTTTAAAGTTTGATCAGAAATTAAAAATAAGTCGTTTTAATTACAGATTTGCAAACCAACATGTGATGCCTACCAGAGACTCCAGACATACAAACTAAGGAATGACAAGTCTCTTACATATGGTTATTCAAAGGGCAACAAAATCACAAAGTTCTGTGGGTTGTCACCCTGCAGTTTGGATATCATTACAAACATATGGATGAAGATTGTAACAATAGCCTGAAACGTTTTAATTCGTTGAGTTTCATAGCCACATGTAAAAACTATATAAAAACAAAAACTGTAAACACCAATATACTGTTACTGTTGTGTTGTCATTTATTATAACAATGTTTTTCAATTTCATGTCAACAAGTAATAATTTTTCAAATTTACATCAGGAATTTCCATTTCTAACAAAGATACAAAGGTTAAATGCATCTAAAAACATATCATTTTATTTATCTCCATAAGTTTTTATAAATATATTACAACTTTATGATGCCACAGTGTGTTTAACTCAAAGAGAGAGAGAGAGAGAAAGAGAGAAGAAAAAATGTATGAAGTTGCTCTGAAAAACTAATTCACTTCCATTGTTCTGACCTTTGATCTCTGATTTACTGATTTGGAATTTTCTGTGCTCCTCAATAAGTTTCTGTATAATATCCTATGTTGATATACAGATATTCACAGGAAATATGATCCATTATGATAAACTGTTAGGGATCCTTCCATTTCACTATATGTCAGTTTTATTGCTATTCCATTCTGATGTAGAGGACTGTTTATGAAAAAAAATTTATTTCTTTTTTGACAATTATTTCAGTAAAGTATCATTTGACACTGCCTTGCAAAATAGAATATGAAACTTTTTATTACAGATTTATATCATAAGATGCAAGGATGTTACGGTTTAATGTCATTTTTCTGCACAAGATTGGCTATACATGGTGGCCAAAATAAATGGTGGAGGAAAACCCCAGAACTACCAACCCAAGAGAAGCTACTGGCAAGCTTTTTCACATACCCACATTGGCCAAGCCTGAGACATGAACCCACACAGATAGAGGTGAGATGGCAATGATCCATTATGGTAAGTGCTTCAGTCCACTAGGCCACTTTGGGGCCTTGAGAAGCAAGGTCAACTGCCACATATACATTGTTATACTTTTAGACAAACTGCACAGACTCAGATCTGCTATTGCATAATGTACCAAAAGATTTCCAAGTCAATGCAATTTGTCAGGAGTAATCAGAAGAGCGAACAGTACAGACATGATCTGCTTGCAAATTAAGTGCAGATGGATCAGGGTCAATGTCATTTGTAGTTAGACTTGACTTATAAACTAGTATATATGGTTATGTTATCGCACCCAAAATACATCTTTATTTTTTTCCTTTACTTATAAGTATTGAACATGAACAAAAATGATTCAGAGATTAATAAATGAAGCTTGTTTTGAGATATTTGTCATGAAAAATAATCCATGAAGTGAGAAAATCAGAGTGTATTTAAAAGCTGACATCTACAAAATCTTTGTGAAACATTCTTCCCATTTATTGAAAATTGTTTCCTACATATCTGGACAGTGACAATGAAAGTTCTATACTATACCTATTGGCTGCTTTGTATCTGGATCCCGTGTGCACAGTGTGTTGTGTTCCTCTGAAAATAAACATCATCAGTCAGATGTAATTTGTTATCCATTTGATTGTTAACAAAATCTTTGTACTCTTTAGTTGTTGTACTATTATCTTCATTCATTCAATCCTAAAAGTGACATATATATCTACCATATTTACTCACCTATAAGTCCAGACCAACTGAAAACTGCACTTACCCAGCTTTTGATGTCACCTAATACACTTGCAGATCTGGGTCTGTGCAGTTTGTTAGTAGTCAGTAGAACAAACAACAAAGACCATGATCTGCAGGTAAATTATGCTATGACTGATCAGGATATTTGCTGTTTGCAGTTTGCCTTGACCTTTAAGTGAGTATATACAGCAGATCAGACTACATATATCATTTGGTTACACCATAATTGTTAGTATCATCATAACATAAGAATGCATGGGCTTGCATGTCATTTCCATTGCTTAAAATGTAACTTCATACAGATTTATCTGGAGTATAAAAAAACTCCATCAAGGGGTTTAAAAGTACAAGCAACTGAAAGACTATAACCTAAATCTTAATGCAACTTTTCTCTGTGATCTTTACCCTAAGACCAAACATAGCAAGTATGTTTGTTGCAGAATGATTTATTATAATGTCTCAACCTAATTTATGAAGATAATTATCAAGGGGTTTAGGAAATAAATGCAAATGAAAACTCTTAACTAAAACCTTGTCCATGATCTAATGGACAAGTACATAACAGAATGAATTGTTTTGTAAAAATTCATACCATGTATGATTAAAACCTATCAAGAAATTTAGAAAATATATACAAAATGAAAAACTTTCATGAATACCACTCAACCAGTTATCAAAGGTAAAAATTTTTTTTCAATAATACTTACCCAATCACGATATCTTTTGAGTATGTCATTAACTTGTAAATCCAGCCTTAACAAGCTAAAATTGATACTAGAAGCATCCTTGTCTTGGTAAATAATAATGGTGCTAGACAGATGTCTGCTTGCCTAAAATCAAACTGTGACAAGAGTACTCTCCCATTGGATATAAGGCCTGACCCCAAAAATACCCTAGTCATTCAATATCACTGGAGTGGAAGTGCATGCTTCACAGTGATATAACTCCATGGATGGCCTGGGAACGTGGCTTATTGAAGAAATGGTTATCATTGAAAAATCTGTCTCTTCTTCAAATATGTTACCCAATGATAATACCTTTCAATAAAAGACAAATATGGAGAAAGGAGTTACATCCCCTTTTAGTTTCCGGATACATAAATATGAAACTACTTTAAATAAATAACTTCCAGCCCAAACAGCAGTGGATATCGGACCCTAATACTACCCTCATATTTTTTAAAAGATTTATTTTCAGGTGGATTATGCATACCTGATCCTTTGCTAGGACAGGGAGTACAACTGGGACCCCAGGCCTTCCCCAGAGTGCAGCAGCATGTGGTCTTCGAGTGGAGTCCTCCAATGGGACTGGAGCACTGGCCCTGCTCATATTCTAAGTAGCAATTAGCTTTCCTCCTATCTGCAGAAATTTTACCAGAAAATAACAATGTATGGTGATACAATATATACTTTTTTGACTGGTACAAATTTGAATATAATTATAATCTTTGTAGCAAATATCAGTCTACCCAAAAATATACTGCTTTCTATTGTGTGCCTTATGTATTATTCAACTGGGTGCCATTTTTCTTTCCTTTGATCTTTCTAATACTACTTTAAATGTGGCATACAGACAACTGTCAAGCAATCTAGACCTTATTAGGAGAGTGCAAATGTGTAAATTGTTTCATATCTTGTCTTTACTAAGCATTCTTACTGAACTGGTTGTAAAAACTACTACTCTTAGGTGAAGACATGCTTTAAAATAATGGAATTTTTGGCAAATATGTAGAAATCATTCTCTTATTATAAGAGGTCTTACTGTAGGGTGGTCACTTTTATATTCATTTCAGTAACATTATGTATAAAATACCTCATTTAAGGTGACCTCACCAATAAGATATTCTCCACTTGCATGGATAACATAAACAATGTTATAGTTAGGGATTACTATAGTCAGATTTTATGGGATTATTTAATGTTATAGTTAGGGATTACTGTAGTCGGATTTTATGGAGCCATTTAATGTTATGATTAGGAATTACTGTACTCAGATTTTAATGGGATATTTAATGCTATAGATAGGGATTACCATGCTAAAATTCTGATAGGATATTTAATGTTATAGATAGGGATTACTATGCTCACATTCTAATAAAATAAAATATGGATTACTGTAGTAAGATTTTGATATTTAATGTTAAAGTTGGAGATAACTGTTTCTTAAATTCTGATACAATATTTTGGTAACTAAGAGTTATATTTGGTAGAATATCTGATAAAATAAACTAGTGACATTATTTAAGAATGTAACAAACTTCAATATATCACATTTGGTAGCTTTTCAGTCTGAATGAATGTTTTCTTTATTGGCAGAAGTCCAAAAATGTAAGATATATCACATGATATTTCGGTTTTGATGCTACATCCTACTGCCTAGCATGTTTCCAAGTCGACTGACAGAAGACCAAGAGGTAACATTTTAGGGAATATCTCGCACACATTACATTCCATATCAACACTCTTCCACAAATTTTAATCTAATTGATTATACATATCATCCTTTTATCCAATTTCAACATTCCCAGCTTTTGTCACATTCCAAACAACTGAAATGTAGGTCAGTGGAAATACATCCAGTAAGAATCTGAATTTATTTGAAAAACAACATCAAAGTAAGTAAATCAACATGACTTTAATTTGTGGAAAAACTTTGGTATGTGCTGAGAAAAAAGAATCTATTGAACTCAACAGAAGTCCATAATTGTATAATATTTTGCAAAACTGTACCACAGTCACAATGAAAAAGGTTTACCTAATGGAAAACCATACCATTAACCATTAGGCAGACTGGACAACATGTCAGTATGCTTGGAGGATTTCTAGTACATTGTTTATCACAAACATATATAACAAAGGTAACCATGGCATGTAAAATTCTACACAGTTCATGCATAATTTACTTAAATGGAAAAATACTGAGCACACATGTTGCTGTTACAGTGACATTATTAAACAAAATTTGTCCTTCCCATGCCTATTTAAAGACAGTGTAAAGGACCCAACAGAAACTAAATCATCTGAAAAAAGTCATATCGCAATCTGAAAAAAAAAACAAGTTTTCATTTTCAAATATCCCCATTACAAAGTGAAATTATTGCTGTTCTTGTTATCAACAATGGGGGTTTCCCCATATAGAAGCAAAACAGAATAATCTGTGTAGATTGTGGATTTGGTAACGAAACAATCATATCAAAAAGTTATGGGCTCTACAGTACACATCTGTTTTATCTGCTTAAAATAGTGTTGGGGAGGGATGGCAGTTTTTGAAACAAATTGAAACTCACAGTATGAACAAAGTTTTTTTTTTAAGATGTGCAAAATATTACTCAATATTCCAAATTCCCACAATACCTCTGACTTTGGCAAAATATTATACATTATTCCAAATTCCCACAAAACCTCTAACTTTGGCAAAATATTACTCAATATACCAAATTCCCAAAATACCTCTGACTTTGGGAAAATATTATATATTATTCCAAATTCCCACAATGCCTCTGACTTTGGCAAAATATTATACATTATTCTCACAATACCTCTGACCTACCCATACATCTTCTTCCTGCTGAATCAAGTGAGAGTCCTTCTGGACAGCTGCAGGTGAATGATCCAAGGGTATTCTTACAATGGCCACCACCCTCACAGATGTTAGGGAACAGAAAACATTCATTGATATCTGAAAAATAGCATCTGTTCTATTAAATAAGTGCATGTTATTTACTAATATTACAAATGAAATATGCTGTACATATGATAATGTACCTTTAAATATTAAGGATTATCCTCGTTTTCCTCTAATTAAATTTTGTTTTCTTTCCTGCATATAAAGTACTAAGACAAGTTCATATCAAAATGCTCCAGCACAGCATAGTACCCTCATTACAGTGAAATCTATTTTGTATAACACACCATAGATATAGCAAATCTGTATAACACACCAGAGCTATAGCAATTATTCTGTATAACACACCTTAGCTATAGCAATTATGTAATACACACCATAGCTATAGCAATTATGTAATATACACAATAGCTATAGCAATTCTGTAAAACACACCATACCTATAGCAATTATTCTGTATAATACACCATATATATAACAATTATTCAGTATAACACACCATACCTATAGCAATTATTCTGTATAACACACCATACCTATTAGCAATTTTGTATAACACACCATACCTATAGCAATTATTCTGTATAATACACCATATATATATATATATATATATATATATATATATATATATATATATATATATATATCAATTATTCTGTATAACACACCATAGCTATAGCAAATTATTTTCTACTTGTCTGCCTTAAAATACATTATCTTAAGTTTTAACAAACCCAAAGAATTCACAATTTTATAAATATATTTACTTTATTTAATAACTAATATATAAAAAGCAGTTTGAATAAATACCACTTTAGGTATCACGGTACCAATTGCTTTTCCATAGACCGCAATGCTAATGTTTTGCGAAATAAATATACTTTCTATCCTACCTCAGCATGCATGTCACACACTGTTACAGAGAACAATGTTAGATTGTTAATTTGATAACATCAAAAATAGGTACTTCATTGCATTTAAGAGAGATAACTCTGCTGGAACTAGACAGGGGTAAGAGTTATCTAGTTACACCAGACACATTTTCAGTCATATGTATCACATTTTAAAAAAATCTTTAAAAATACAAAATGTGATCTAGATATGAATTAACATAATTTCCCATGTTGCCAAGTGGCTCAACTTTTTTAAAGCCTAACAGAAAGTACAACTCTTACATAATGCACCAATCACAGCTAGTTTTGTGGTTTTATTTCTGAATGCAATGTTCCCTACACCTTAAGCTCCGCCCACCTGGGGTTGTACAATTGGTACCGTGATACCATAAAGCAATACTTGTATACCATATATATTTGGTTATGAGTATAATCCAACTGCAAAGACCCAGATCTGCCATCATAAAGTGCACCAGAAAATCAGTACCTATGCAGTTTCTTAGAAGTAATCAACAGAATAAACAATGTAGACCCTGGTATGCAAGTGCATTATGTAAGGGTCTATGTGGCTACTGTAAAATTCCACTTATAAGTGTGTATATCCTGTAATTTGCCAATGTTTACTGTATTAGAACCCATTACTCAACTAAATTAACCATGCTTTCAGGAAGGTCTATAAATCACCTAAACCTAGTACTTCTTTTAATAAAAAAAAAGATTTGTGTTAATAGGCTGAAAAACTTACCAACACATTCACCACCTTCAAATCGGAATCCTGGCTGGCACCTTGATTCCGCTAAATAGATAAAATAATTTGAGGGGTGCATTAATTCTGTCAAATTATAATTTATCTATATGAACATACATGCATGCTTGCAATATGCAAAATATTCACATAATAGCAAATCCATTGGATTGCCAATATTTTCCAAGAGACACTTGTCTTGGGAGTTTCCCAGTACATCTAAATCACTGTCAATGCAGAAGCTTTAATGATTTTAACCTTATTTACCTCTTTCAATATCAATGACAAACTCCTAAATAAGAATAACAAACTCATCCATAAATCTTTCTTTGTTTCTATCAATTCAAATTTATGCAGCAGCACAACAATATATTTTCAATAGAGCTTACTTTGGTTTGCAAAAAATAGAGTAAAGCTGCAATAGAAGATCATGTGGGAGATGCATACAAGACACACATTTTTCAAAACAGGAGACACTAGTTAAATTTTATTTTTATTAACAATGTGAAATGTTCCATAACATTTGTGAGGAAATAAACTTACACTATCAAAATGTACCTTCAAACATAACAACAGAGGTCTTGACTGTACTTGTCTTTATTGTAACAGAATTGTCAAATTCAAACTCTTGTCAAATTTTCAGAAATAATTATGTGAACAGTTAGCATTTCAAATTTTAATTCTGCTTTATTAAAGAACATGAAGCTACTAAACCCAAACTTCTGTCTACAGCATACAGGTACAAGCTAGATTTCAGTAATAATGTATATGGGTATGACTAATGAATTCTGAAACAATAAATACAAGTACAATTAAGACCTCTGTTGTTATGTTTTAAGGTACAGCCAAACTTCCTGTAACAATGCATGATTTCTGAAACAATAGATGCAGGTAGAACAAAGAATTCTAAAAATATACCTCATGGCTGTTCAATTAAAACATACATGGGACCCAGAGAAGGCATTTCTAAAGTGGGGTGCTCATCAATAGATGCAATTTAGAATTTTCTTATCATTTTAATATAAACTCTGTTGTGAAATTAAAGTACAATAGCATCTGTTTTAAACAACTACCTTCCCTGGGTACCATACATATCTAAATGGAATGGCCCTCACATACCACCAACACTTCTGTAACAATGAATACATGTACAACCAATGACATCAGCAGCAATGAATCGACTGCTACAACTACAACTTATGTAACAATGTTACATATACAATCAAGACTTCTGTAACAATGCATACAGGAAAAGCAAAACTTCTGTAACCATGCACACAGGTACAGCCAAGGCTTCTGTAACAATGCATACTGATACAGCCAAGGCTTCTGTAACAATGCATACTGATACAGCAAAGATTTCTGTAACAATGCATACTGATACAGCCAAGGCTTCTGAAACAATGCATACTGATAGAGCCAAGGCTTTTGTAACAATGCATACTGATACTGCTATGACTTCTGTAACAATGCATACTGATACAGCTATGACTTCTGTAACAATGCATACTGATACAGCCAAGGCTTCTCTGACAATGCATACATGTACAGCAATGTGTTCTTAACTATGCATATGGGTACAGCCAAGACTTCTGTAACAATGCATACTGATACAGCCAAGGCTTCTCTGACAATGCATACATGTACAGCAATGTGTTCTTAACTATGCATATGGGTACAGCCAAGACTTCTGTAACAATGCATATAGGTACAGCCAAGAATTCTGTAACAATGTTACATATACAATCAAGACTTATGTAACAATGCACACAGGTACAGCCAAGACTTCTGTAACAATGCATAAAAGTATAACCAAGACTTCTGCAACAATATATACTGGTACACCCAAGACATCTCTGACAATGGATACATGTACATACAAGTATTCTATAACAATTCATATAGGTATAGCCAAAATTTCTGTAACAATGCATACTGATACAGCCAAGACTTCTCTGACAATGCATACATGTACAGCAAAGACTTCTGTAACTAAGCATACATGTACAGCCAAGACTTCTGTAACAATGCATACAGGTATAGCAAAGATTTATGTAACAATTTTACATATACAATCAAGACTTCTGTAACAATGCATACAGGTACAGCCAATAATTCTGTAACAGTACATACAGGTACAGCCAAGACTTCTGTAACAGTGCATACATGTAAAGACAAGACTTCTGAAACAATGTATATAGGTACAGCCAAGATTTCTGTAACAGTGCATACAGGTATAGCCAAAACTTCTGTAACAATGCATACTGGTACAGCCAAAACAGCTGTAACTATGCATATAGGTACAGTCAAGACTTTAACTGGTCCAGCCATGTCTTATGTGACAATATGTACAAATACAATCAATACTTCTGTACTAATTCAGACAGGAACAACAAAGTCTTCTTAGCAAAGTGTTTGGGTACAACAAAGACTTCTGTATTACTATTACATATACAACAAAGACTTCTGTAACATTATTATACAAAAAATATATAGGTACCAAGAACACATATGTAACAATACATACAAAAATTGGTAGCCCTTGGAAAATGGTTATTTGACAGTACAATGAATTTGTATATATGGGCACAAATTTGTGAATAAAATTCACCAAATGAATTCACCAGTTTCAACATTATTCCTAACTAATTATCATATTAATTTTTAACATTTTCCAGATTGAAAACCTTAAGTATAGCTGCTGTTACTGGGAGAGCTAACTATAAAATCCCATGGAAAGCCACTGATGTGGCATGACAAACTTTTAAACATAAGCAGCAGTCAACTGTTATCAAACTGCTAATTACAAATTCTAAGGATAACCACTGTAATGAGATGACAAACAAGAAAACCTTAACAGCAGACAATAGTATTTGATGCCTAAGTATAAAATGCTATGAGATGGCTAACTTTAAAACCTCCAGGGCAGCCTCTGATATGGGATGGCTAACTATAAAACCTCCAGGGCAGCCTCTGATATGGGATGGCTAACTTTAAAACCTCCAGGGCAGCCTCTGATATGGGATGGCCAACTATAAAACCTCAAGGGCAGCCTCTGATATGGGATGGCTAACTTTAAAACCTCCAGGGCAGCCTCTGATATGGGATGGCCAACTATAAAACCTCAAGGGCAGCCTCTGATATGGGATGGCTAATTTTAAAACCTCAAGGGCAGCCTCTAATATGGGATGACTAACTTTAAAACCTCAAGGGCAGCCTCTGATATGGGATGGCTAACTATAAAACCTCAAGGGCAGCCTCTGATATGGGATGGCTAATTTTAAAACCTCAAGGGCAGCCTCTGATATGGGATGGCTAACTTTAAAACCTCAAGGGCAGCCTCTGGTATGGGATGGCTAACTATTAAACCTCCAGGGCAGCATCTCATATGGGATGGCTAACTATAAAACCTCCAGGGCAGCCTCCGATATGTGATGGCTAACTTTAAAACCTCAAAGGCAGTATTTGATATGGGATGGCTAACTATAAAACCTCCAGGGCAGCCTCTGATATGGGATGGCTAACTTTAAAACCTCCAGGGCAGCCTCTGATATGGGATGGCTAACATTTAAACCTCCAGGGCAGCCTCTGATATGGGATGGCTAACTTTAAAACCTCCAGGGCAGCCTCTGATATGGGATGGCTAACATTTAAACCTCCAGGGCAGCATTCGACATGGGATGGCTAACTATAAAACCTCCAGGGCAGCCTCTGATATGGGATGGCTAACTATAAAACCTCCAGGGCAGCCTCTGATATGGGATGGCTAACTATAAAACCTCCAGGGCAGCCTCTGATATGGGATGGCTAACTATAAAACCTCCAGGGCAGCCTCTGATATGGGATGGCTAACTTTAAAACCTCAAAGGCAGCCTTTGATATGGGATGGCTAACTTTAAAACCTCAAAGGCAGCCTCTGATATGGGATGGCTAACTTTAAAACCTCAAGGGCAGCCTCTGATATGTGATGGCTAACTTTAAAACCTCTAGGGCAGCCTCTGATATGGGATGGCTAACTTTAAAACCTCCAGGGCAGCATCTGTTTTGGGATGGCTAACTATAAAACCTCCAGGGCTGCCTCTGATATGGGATGGCTAACTATAAAACCTCCAGGGCAGCCTCTGATATGGGATGGCTAACTATAAAACCTCTAGGGCAGCCTCTGATATGGGATGGCTAACTATAAAACCTCCAGGGCAGCCTCTGATATGGGATGGCTAACTTTAAAACCTCAAGGGCAGCCTCTGATATGTGATGGCTAACTTTAAAATCTCCAGGGCAGCCTCTGATATGGGATGGCTAACTTTAAAACCTCCAGGGCAGCCTCTGATATGGGATGGCTAACTATAAAACCTCAAAGGCAGCCACTATTATGTGCTGACTTTCATTAAAACCCTATCGTAAAGCTAACTAATGGCAGCAGCAGATAGGAGATTGAACACTTTAAAACCTTATAGTAGCTACTGTTATGGAATGGCTAACTATAATAACCCTATAAGATGGCTAAATCTAAAACTTTAAGGGTAGACACTATTATGGTATAACTAAACATAAACCCCTATGGAATAACTAACTGTAAAAACTTACAGGCTACCACTGATATGAGACAGCTAACTTTAAAACCTTATGGGCAGCCAATGTTATCAGTTTGCTAACTATAAAACCCTATGGCATGGTTAATTATAAAACCTTAAAGGAGCCACTAATATGGCATGGCTAATTATAAAACCTTATGATATGACTAAATCCCAAGGGCAGCCACTGATAAAGGTTGGCTCACTGTAAAACCAAAGGTATTCAATGTAACATTTATGAAGATGGCTAACTTCAAAACACCAAGGGCAGCCACTGATAGGTTGGCTCACTGAAAAACCAAAGGTATTCAATGTAACATTTATGAAGATGGCTAACTTCAAAACACCAAGGGCAGCCACTGATAGGTTGGCTCACTGAAAAACCAAAGGTATTCAATGTAACATTTATGAAGATTGCTAACTTCAAAATACCAAAGGTAGCCACTGATATTGGTTGGCTCACTGTAAAACCAAAGGTATTCAATGTAACATTTATGAAGATGGCTAACTTCAAAAAATCAAGGGCAGCCAAAGATATTGGTTGGCTAACAGTAAAACCAAAGGTATTCAATGTAACATTTATGAAGAGGGCTAACTTCAAAACACTAAGAGCAGACACTATTAATGAATGGCTAGCTATAAAACCCAAGGGTTAAAATTTTAAAGAAAAAAAATCCCTTGGGATTCCTCACTAGTTATACTGGCTATTTAAAAAAGATTTAGGATACCTTAGGTATTGTTCAAAGAACGTTTAATTATGTTTATTTTGGTGTATGATTGGTGGGTGTAATATGGGTTATAGAGTATACAACTTGGCCTTACACCAGATATGCACCTTTCAAAAAAGTTATAGCCCCACTTGCACATTTTCACTTCCCAAACTTTAGAGGTAATTGTAAAAAAAGAGCAGATAACCTTTTTTTTACATTTTATATATTTGGCAATTCATTCATTGCACTTTCAGAAGCTGGTGTTGTCTAGTCTGGCAAAATTCATTTTCCTTATTTTAATAGCTCCCAAGAATAGTGTACTTTTGACAAATTCAGGTTGATTTTTGGACCGCAAGGAAGCAATCATTTTAGTTAGCAGCATATAAAGATCATTTACAGTTTCCAAAAGTACAATAACCAAAGAAATGTCATCCACATTAAATGAAAGTAGCATAGAGGTATACCAACATTCTCTCCAATGTGCATGTTTTAAATGCAAACAACTTCACCTTACATACATCACTCTCTCAAAAGTACATAATAACTGGTGAGAGGCACCCAAAGGGCAGTCACTATTATGGGATGGCTAAATAAAGTCCTTGTTTTCTCACAATACAGATTTATGAGCAAGTCAAATCATCTTTGAATATGTTGGCTTACCTGCTGAAGGGCATGGCTCACAAGGGCTGCCCCAGGCTTTGCCTATTGTGCTACAGCACTCTGATTTCAGCATTGGTTGTCTGATGTTATCCTCACATTGTCCATTCTGGATAGTCAGCCAGCACAATCCGCGACGATTGTCTGTCAGAATAAATAAAATTTAAACCCCTTTTAATAGTGAAAAGTGAGATTTGCAGAAGGTAATGAAAGGCACAATCAGAAAAGAGATATGTCATAATCATCAAAAGAACATACTGATATAATTACAGTCTTGAAAGTTCATCTTTAACAAAGAATGTTCTGACTATTATTAATATATCCGTCCTCTCTATTCATGAATATCTGTACCTTCCTCAGTGTTCTAATAAGCATTGAATAAATGAAGACCATATACAGTAGATATATATGTGAATTAATTTTATTCCACTTCATTTTCTGATATTAGACTTCCTTGGTAGAAAAGAAGATAAAATTTCCTTACTGTATCAATATCTATTTGCCAAACACACTCATTGAAAAGAAGAAACAAATGTCATATTCCTGGCCCATGAAAGCAAAAAGACACAAACTTATATGCTAATAATAGATCGTGATTAGGGTAGTTACATCATTGGAATTTAGAGTAATCTTCTTGTTGGTGGCAAAAATTTGTCAGCAAAGTTTCTCTTGAGTATGACTCTGTAATAAACTTCATTACATACTCACTTATTGATGAGGTCCAAATTCAAAAAAGCATAGATCCTGATCTGTTGTTGTATAATGAACTGGAAGATCTAGGTCTATGCTATTTGCTCTACTGATTACTCCAATCAAAATGAAAAGATCTAATTTTGCATGAGTATTGTGTGAAATCTGATCTTGGTACACACAGTTTGCAGTTGGATCTGACATGTACATAACTATACAAGATACAAGGCATATATCAAAAAGGAATAAAAGCATGTTGCTAACCTATACATATTCTGCCTGTTGAATCCAGTGTCATTCCTTGAATACGGCACTCACATCGGAAGCTTCCGCCTATATTGACACATTCACCACCAATACATGGACCTGACAGGCACTCATCAATATCTAAAAAAAAACCAACATTTGCAAACTTCTCTAATTCAAAAACTGCTGTAATATTGATGAGATTCCAACTTCAAAAGAGCTCAATGGTTCAATATTTTTTTTCTGAATAATCAGATTATGCTAAAATGTAAATAATTGTTACTCTTATGTAATCAATCATAAAAAAATAGAAATGATGTATTGAAAATATAAAAAAGATACAAATCTGTACTTAAACAGTGAGTATTAGAAAGTAGAACATACCAAACCAGAATGTCAGATCATGTAAGAATTTTATACTGTGACCTATATGTATGCCATTTATTACATTCAAATGTTTTTTGCAAATTTTAGGGTGTTAAACTGTATTTTATATTATACCTATTCGACATATCACTCTTGATCAAATGGATGTATATATAAGATCTGTATGTATGAAGTATTTATGTATGAGTTATATAGATGGCTGAATGGAGCGAATACAAATAAAAGCTGCAAAAGTTGTACAAATTAAGAACTGCAGAAAAGATCTAGAAAGAAAACTTTCCAAATAAAAATTTTAACATGAAGGTAAAAAAAGAAGAAAGATGTTAAATTTGTGTAAATTGTACAGAAAATAAAACTAAGGCCAAAAATTATAAGATCCAAAAAACCTATCATGCTATTTAAAATGCTTTAATCTATTTCAAATTTTCATTATGCAAGGCAATGCTCTCAAAAAACAGTACATTGAATTTGAATTCAAGAAAGCATTCTGGATGATTACCTCCACAGAGCTGCTGGGATGGTTCCAGTTTGAATCCTGCTGGACAAGAGCAGGTGAAGCTGCCAAGAGTGTTCCTACACTGACCTCCATCACACAGACGTGGGTTCACCACACATTCATTTACATCTGGAACAGGAAAATAATAATTGCCAATTCATGTTTATCAAAACCTTTGTTAAAAGATTATAAAAAAGAACAAAAAGTGAAAATAACTATATTTTGAAAAGTTAGAGTCACTAACACAGGTTTCATGAAAACTGTCTTGCAGGTTGTGCATACAATAATGATAAGATCTGTAAGATACCCTTCCACCATCTCTGCCTTGAATAAAGTTCTTAGGCAAAATCTTAATGAAGAATCTTTATGGTCACACTGGTGTATGTATACCCTGTGAGCAAGCATAATTTTGCATATAATTTTAGCCTTCTTTTAGTAGTTCATTTTCCTTATGATACTATTAATGAAAAATAAAAGACCAAAATTCTTTTATGCTTTAACACAACATATTTTTTTTTCTATGGAAGACATCTTTTAGATGAAGTTGCATCTAGTGTCATAAAGGTAAAGGATCAACTTTACCAAGACATCTTTTTTCAGTTCTGTCCGACTCAAACCCTGGGTCACAGATACACCTGTATCCTGGATCAAGGTTCTCACATGAACCATGCTCACAAATATTTGGCATCAGCACACACTGATTAATATCTGAAAAATAAAAAAAAAATATGGGAAATCAGAGTAAATAAAATTTTCATCTCCATCTGTGTTGCAATTTTACAATATTTGAGGAAAATCCTTCACAAATTTTACTGATGTTATAAGAAAAAAAGCTGTATTATGATATAGACACTTTGTATGATATTGTAATAATATCATGGACACTGGTTATGATATCATGAAACTTTGTATGATATTATAATGATATCATGAAACTTTGTATGATATTATAATGATATTATGAAACTTTGTATGATATTATAATGATATCATGACACTTTGTATGATATTATAATGATATCATGAAACTTTGTATGATATTATAATGATATCATGAAACTTTGTATGATATTATAATGATATAATGAAACTTTGTATGATATTATAATGATATCATGACACTTTGTATGATATTATAATGATATCATGAAACTTTGTATGATATTATAATGATATCATGAAACTTTGTATGATATTATAATGATATCATGAAACTTTGTATGATATTATAATGATATCATGACACTTTGTATGATATTATAATGATATCATGAAACTTTGTATGATATTATAATGATATCATGAAACTTTGTATGATATTATAATGATATCATGAAACTTTGTATGATATTATAATGATATCATGAAACTTTGTATGATATTATAATGATATCATGAAACTTTGTATGATATTATAATGATATCATGAAACTTTGTATGATATTATAATGATATCATGAAACTTTGTATGATATTATAATGATATTATGAAACTTTGTATGATATTATAATGATATCATGAAACTTTGTATGATATTATAATGATATCATGAAACTTTTTATGATATTATAATGATATCATGAAACTTTGTATGATATTATAATGATATTATGAAACTTTGTATGATATTATAATGATATTATAAAACTTTGTATGATATTATAATGATATCATGAAACTTTGTATGATATTATAATGATATCATGAAACTTTGTATGATATTATAATGATATTATGAAACTTTGTATGATATTACAATGATATCATGAAACTTTGTATGATATTATAATGATATTATGAAACTTTGTATATTAAAATGATATCATGAAACTTTGTATGATATTATAATGATATCATGAAACTTTGTATGATATTATAATGATATCATGAAACTTTGTATGATATTATAATGATATTATGAAACTTTGTATGATATTATAATGATATCATGAAACTTTGTATGATATTATAATGATATTATGAAACTTTGTATGATATTATAATGATATCATGAAACTTTGTATGATATTATAATATCTTAAACTTTGTATGATATTATAATGATATCATGAAACTTTGTATGATATTATAATGATATCATGAAACTTTGTATGATATTATAATGATATTATGAAACTTTGTATGATATTATAATGATATCATGAAACTTTGTATGATATTATAATGATATCATGAAACTTTGTATGATATTATAATGATATCATGAAACTTTGTATGATATTATAATGATATTATGAAACTTTGTATGATATTATAATGATATCATGAAACTTTGTATGATATTATAATATCTTAAACTTTGTATGATATTATAATGATATCATGAAACTTTGTATGATATTATAATGATATCATGAAACTTTGTATGATATTATAATGATATCATGAAACTTTGTATGATATTATAATGATATTATGAAACTTTGTATGATATTATAATGATATTATGAAACTTTGTATGATATTATAATGATATTATGAAACTTTGTATATTATAATGATATTATGAAACTTTGTATGATATTATAATGATATCATGAAACTTTGTATGAGATTATAATATCTTAAACTTTGTATGATATTATAATGATATCATGAAACTTTGTATGAGATTATAATATCTTAAACTTTGTATGATATTATAATGATATCATGAAACTTTGTATGAGATTATAATGATATCATGAAACTTTGTATGATATTATAATGATATCATGAAACTTGTGTGATATAATGATATCAGCAGGACAATACTACTTCAGATCAATACAAATTTGGTTACAATTACAGCTTGGAGAAAATTTCATTGCTTTTCTTCTACCAACCATTGCCAACAGAATGACAAACAGGTATTAGCTGAAATGAACTATTACTGAGGACACAGTTGATCATGGTAAACATGCAATTCCTAATTTGAAATTTGCTTTCTCCATTAAATACATTACCTGAACATCCTACCTTTACCTGTGTTGTCCAAATTCTCCTCTTGTTTCTTTAACAAAACTCAAGATCTTAGTTCATACATGGGTGATGGAGATTACGGTGCAATTCTGTACTTTATATGGTCTCACCTTTAACATTTTTTCAAGCAAATACTGCAAAGGTGGGCACTACCACCTGGTTCTGAGGTTGTGCAGTGATAAATTTGAGAATAGTTACAGACTATGCAGCCATCACAGGTTGTTTCTTCTGTAAGCCCATGTTTTGCAGATAGAATCTGGAGAAAGTGGTGTGATCATGCCAATAAACTTCACTATGTCATGAATAAATACATTACATTCACATTATGTCAGGTGCATGGAAGTTGCACATATTCCATGATTTTCTTAAGCCATACACTTAAGTCATTGAGGTGAAAAATCAAGGGTGCTAAGTTGATATAAAAATCTTTGTTAGCTTTGGAGGTGGCATTGACAACTTGCCACTCCACCATATAACTTAGGCAGTCATGTCAAAAGTGGACTCATCTGTGCAAATATTAGATATTTCCAAGCAGTATGTGTCAGAGTGCAAGTTTATACCAGTGAGACAAGAAACTAGCTGGTGGGTGGAAAGAGGAGTTAACCTTTAATAGATTTATAAGTCTTTATACCACTCATCTGCATATTTTGTAATCTCATTTGAAGTCAGCTAAATCAATAAAATTTCTACAGCACTAATAAAAACTTGCTATATGTCACAAGTATTTTCGGAAAGTGTATCATCAGGGAAGTCATCCTTCTTTTTTTCTTGCTTAATTTGAATAAATCGTATACACTCAATGTATTATTAGTAGGTTCCTACTTTGAGTCCAATTCTCACAAATTCTAGGAAAAAACATCATTATGCTGCTAAAAAAAATTATTGTACACAGTATATTTGAACAGATGATCCTAATATTTTTAATGAAGAATGTTGGAACAGTCATAAATTAATGAAGATCCTTTGTACACTTGCTATACTAACTCATGCGATAAAATTTCTTACACAAAGTAAGTTCTACATTGTATACATAAGTCCACCTTGATCCATATTGGGGCTGTGAAGACAAAGTGCCTTGTTGTATTGGCGTTAAGACAAAGTCAGAACTGTCACAATCCTTTCATTAGGCATTATTCTATATGTAATACTCCTTACTCACAGGATGTAACTGACTTTGTTTATGAGTAGCTTGCAGGATGAAATATTTAACCTTAAGGTTAAAATCAGGGGATAACATCTATGCCAGAGACTTGGCTTGCTGAGTTCCTGTCACAAATCTTCATCCTCAATGTCTGTATCCTGTCCAAAGCAGGGTGAAAATTTTTTTTTCTCCAAATATAAACCATATTTTTCCAACAGTTGGTATTCATATGACTAACGAGTGTAATAAAAGGACATCTATGGTATATGCTGAAAATGACATCAATTCACACATGAACTTCTCTTTTTCAAACCAGTACTAAAAGCAATCAAATGCAACAGTTTGTACAGATGTACTATGTTAAGATTGTTATTTATCCTGTGTAAATTCGGGTTATGGGTAATATAATTTTATATGCATTGTTTGCATGTGCTGAAGCAGTAGGGACAGAACATTTTGCATATGAGGGATTGGACGGTCCTTAATCAGTGGATAGTTTTGCACGTTATACCCTTTCTACTTATAATAACACCAACGATAGATATGCATGTAAAAAGATAATAAACAGAATTACTATATCCAACATGTTCTTAGAGCTGAGGGGTCTAAACAGATTGAAGTGATGGTTGGTCATTTAAGAGGACATGGATACCAATACTGTATTTTCTCATATATAAGTTTGGTGTTCAACTGCAAACTATACAGACCCAGATCTGCCATCACATTTAGAGTAATTTCACAGACCCAGATCTGTCATCACATTTAGGAGTAATTTCATGGACCCAGATCTGTCATCACATTTAGGAGTAATTTCACAGGCCCAAATCTGTCATCACATTTAGGAGTAATTTCACAGACCCAAATCTGTCATCACATTTAGGAGTAATTTCACAGACCCAGATCTGTCATCACACTTTGGAGTAATTTCACAGACCCAAATCTGTCATCACATTTAGGAGTAATTTCACAGACCCAAATCTGTCATCACATTTTAGAGTAATTTCACAAACCCAAATCTGTCATCATATTTAAGAGTAATTTTGCAGATCTAATCTGCCATCACAAATAGGAATGATTGGTAAAACAAACAACACATACCCTGATCTATATGGTTTGTAGCTGGGCTCAATTACTATGCAAGTGAACATAGCAACTTCCACTATGGTACATTATACACATGATGTAACTACTTGACAACAAAGAGCTTAACCACGTCCATCATATACAACACCTGTCTGTGAATACAGAGCAGTTTAAGATTCCCATGAACCAATTTTATCTGTAATATTACAGTCCCTTTCATGTGGATAATTCTAAATGTAGTGTTAAAAATATAATAAACTGAAATATCATATCAATTGTGCTCCCTGTTAGAACCATGGGAACAAAGTTGTTAATACTGAAAGTTGACACAAGGCGACAGGCCCTGTTAGAACTATGGGGACAACACTGTTAATGCTGAAAGTTGACACAAGGAGACAGGCCCTGTTAGAACCATGGGGACAAAGCTATTACTACTGGAAAATGATGCCTGGAGACAGGGCTTCTGTGCTAATCTCCAACCTGAATTGATGTGAAACCGTCTAATAAATAAACATTACCATGTCCATTGTGGTCTCTATCTGGTCCATGGGGACAGAGCAGTTTGTACTGGGGGTCAGACATTGAGGGGCAGGGCTCACAGTCCCTCCCCCAAGCAATTCCCACTGCCTCCATAGAATCCACAGTACAACAGCATGTCGATTTCGTCACCAGGATACGAGAGGGACTGCCACATACTCCATTCCTATAATCCATGTAACATAGGTCTCTTCTGGTGTCTGGAATGTATTAATATAAATCTAGCTCTTATTCAAGAATCTTAGGAGTACATTATTTCCTTCTCTATTTAGAACTGTTCTCCTATAGTACTGCAAGGTTGATATAAAGCCTGATGCCAATGGTAAAAGTCATATACATATAAGACAATGCTGCAGGCGAATAGTTGCCAAGGCAGAAGCCAATGACAGATTTTAATACTGTACATAACATATCATAACATCGTATGTCCTTGACACAAGGCAATAGTACCCACTGAAACTGGTGTAAAGACTGTGGCAAGATACGGTGTCAATAGAACTTTTCTAAAATAAATCCACTTACTAACAATTTTAAAGTTTCTGTCTCATATACAGAATATAGGATTTTAATTTACATTTACTGTGCATCATGGAAAATTAAAAGAGGCACACTGATGTATATGATTATCCATCCTATAAATTTACATGATCAAAAAGGGTCAAGTACATTAATGTTAACAGACTTTTAAGTGTGATATACAGGATTTTTTTTAAGCATTAAACTGAGAATTTAAGGATGAAAGTTCAAGATGAAGTAAGCAACAGTCCCATTTCAAATCTTTTCTTTGAAAAAATTATATGGTATTTCTTATTTCTCTTTCTGTGTGTGTGTGTGTGTGTGTGTGTGTGTGTGTGTATATATATATATATATATATATATATATATATATATATATATATATATATATCAGATATTCTTTCATAAATTCATTTTTGATTTTATATTTATGTTTACTAGCAGAAAAGTGTGCATTTGTTTGATTAAACACAGTTAGGTTTTCCTAAATTTGGTTCCTTCATAATCCAACCTTTCCTTCATACTGACAAAAAGTATTTTGGTCCCAATGGTGCTGTCATAATACTGATAAAACTTATACTGGCCACAACTTTAATAAGGCTGTATTTTTTGGTCCCAATATAGCCACATCTATAATGTGGATTTACATTTTGGTCCCAATACTACCACTCATAAAACATCTATAATGAGACTGTATACTTTGGTCCAAAGACTGTCACTCTAATACTGGCCACAACTTTAATAAGGCTGTATTTTTTGGTCTTAATATAGCAACATCTATAATGTGGATGTACATTTTGGTCCCAATACTACCACTCTTATAAAACATCTATAATGAGACTGTATACTCTGGTCCCAATACTACCACTCTCATAAAACATCTATAATGAGACTGTATACTCTGGTGCCAATACTACCACTCTCATAAAACATCTATAATGAGACTGTATACTCTGGTCCCAATACTACCTTTCTCATAAAACATCTATAATGAGACTGTATACTCTGGTCCCAATACTACCACTCTCTTAAAACATCTATAATGAGACTGTACACTTTGGTCCCAATACTACCACTCTCATAAAACATTTATAATGAGACTATACTTTGGTCCAAAGACTGCCACTCTAACAATGATAAAACCTATACATAGTGACCACTTTCATGCCACATCTTTATTGCAGCGGTATATTTTGGTTCCAATACTGCCGCTCTAATGCCACATCTGTAACTTGAGTAAGTTATGGTCCCAATACTTGTATTCCAATATTAGGAGAACCCCCATATACTAGCCACATTTACATAATAGCAACATATTTTGGTCTCAACAGTGTCACTAAGCATTGATATATCCTTCATCTACTGGTCACCTTTATAATATGGCTAAAATGTTTGGTCAACACAGTTCCAATTGAATACTGAGAGAGCCTTCATATACTAGCCACATCGATGAAGTGGCCACAAGTTATGGTCCCAACAGTGTCTGGTTAAGGGAAATTTCAAAAGACTTATTTTTTTTCACACTAATTAGGGTGGCTTTACCTAAACAAGTTCTTCTGTCTGGTCCAAGCGTGAATCCATGTGGACATTCACACCTGTAACTTGCCTGTGAATTGATACACTGTCCATTTACACAGATACCTGGCTGGGTCTCACATTCATTAATATCTGAAGCAAAATAAAACATATTAGAATTTAACAACTCCAAATACATTATATCTTATTATATTAGAGATGGAGTTTAATAAAGGTTTTGGATAATTTAAGACACAATCAAATCTGTAATCCACTTCAAAAGCTCATTGCTATGCTCTTCTGTGATTTTGGCCTGACCATTTAAAACAAATCATGATTTTGGACACCCACCTGCATGCACAAATCAAGATGTACTTACTCATACAGACCATCTATGTTGACATACAGCAGATTCCCAAGCTCATGGTCATTTGTTACTGCCAAATATTTCCTACTTATGTCATCATCATGATAAATAAATAAATGTATGTTTTAAGAAGCCTTATGCCCCAACTTGAACATAACATTTGTTTTCAATCATTGATGTTGATAAGCTGCTAATTCCAAACCATTATTTCATGTAGAATTATCTAGTGTTGCCACCAGGCTTTATTGTGGCTGCCACATCATTAAACAGGCAATTATTTGGTCCTCCAAAGTTGGCCTTTTGATGCCATTTCAATAATGCATGCACCCTTCATCAAAGCAAGCCAGCTACAGTCTTCAATAAAAACAATGTACTCTTCATGAATAGAAGTTATTACTAAAAGTGAATAAAAGCCATTGATTATACTTTTACTCTATATATGAATTCTGAGATTTGTGAGTGATTTACAAGTTCTACTTTAATTTGCTTAATTAAGAATTTAAACAATTATCACTGAATGTTTAGTAATCGTTTATCATTAACATATTTAACACTATTTCAAGAGAATTTATGATATGCTGAAAGGTTTTCATTTGTCAATGAATAAGCTTATCCCCTTGGTAGTAGAGTAATATGTAAGTTCCCTCAGAAATACCAACTCTAGGCCAGTTTAATTAACATTTAAATAACAACATTATAGCCAAGTGTTACTGGTAACAAAGAAAATCATAGTAAACTTTTGATTCACACATGTAGGCTGACAGTGACACATAATTCAAATGAGGAATACCAATTTACAAATGTTTCCTAACTGGGTGTGACATATACATATATTTTTTTATATATGACCTATAATCAAATTCATGAATTTGTCATGTACATTTGCATATTAAATGGATTTTACTATAAAAAAGGTAACAAAGACATATACATGTATATTTCACTCTAGTCATTCAATAAAAAGTTTGTTTATTTCCTCAAAGTATAAATACTTCATACTGATAATAGGTCAACCCCTACTGATGAATAGGACTTGTATGAAACTCAATGAGAATGATGCCTTTGTGATAGTTTAATTTGAAAACATATATTGCTCTCGCTCCCCACTAAAATATTCTTCTGCTTCCCACAGACAAAATCCCCCGTTTCCCAAGAAGTATATATTCCTCAGATTCCCCATAAACATATTTACCTGGTTCTCCACAGACATATTCCTCATATTCCCCACAAACACATTTCCCTGGTTCCCCACAGCCAAATTTCCCTGGTTCCCCACAGCCAAATTTCCCAGGTTCCCCACCGACATATTCCCCAGGTTCCCCACAAACATATTTCCCTGGTTTGCCACAGACATATTCACCTGGATCCCTATTTATGTAAAGACTTATGCTGCTGCTTTTGCTATTGTCCAGCATTTAAATTTTTATACTAGTTACTTTGCAATTCACATTCATGTTTCCAAGGTAACATAAAAATATTGAATTATGCGGAAAACACTGAATGTAGCAATTTATAAGTATCAAAAGACAATCTCCTTGATACACATCTTCCTTGATAACTTGCACACAACTGGATCAAAAATAATGGACAATGCTATAAGCAGGGATACAAGTTACTCAGGGACCTCTGAAAACTGAACAAGGGGGTGCCATTTTGGCTTGATATTGAGAAAACCATTGGGGGTGGGGTAGTGGCACTATTGATTGACTGAATAGTCCTTTTATAATTGTGTTGGGAATAACTGTCAATAAACATCCTTTTCTAATGAAATTGTTCACTTTCTGGTATAAATGCCTTTATGTTCAAGATAAACAATGTCTGAAAGATCGTGAAAAACAAAAAAGGTGTGAATAAATCATGTGTGCCTTGTCGTGTACTTGAAAAACATTGTGTAACATGTCACTGCTTTTTGCACAACAAAACAAGATTCATTTTGTTACATATGCAGCAACATTTAATTCATGAAAAAAATATCAACATTGAAACTAGATTGTGTAAAATTAATTTATCGATGAAATATTAATGCTATGATTTCATTGCACATAATTAGATAAACTTTTGCTCATTCACTAAGTGTCAATTCAGGAATGTTAAGTTTACTACAAACTTTAGAACTCACTTCTACATAATGAACTGCATATCAAACAATGCTTTGAATTCACTGAATGCTCCATCCCTTCACTCTCTTGCTATCTTCATTTATACTTATGAATGACTAGGATAAGTCAAGGTAGTTTAATTAGTTGAATAACAGTATAAATAACAGTGTACATGTGGACAATTAATGTGAGTTGACCTGACTGACAACCATGACAGCCAGCTCTTATGCAGGTAGGACTTGCATGCATTTTATTTTTTTTCATTTCATTCCCTCTATTTGGTTTGATAAAAAAGATCTAATTAATTTGATAATACAGATTAGAACAATACAAAATATAAAAAATATGCTTGCAAATCAGAGATATCAAAACACATTTGGCATTTAGTGATGTATTCATAGAAATGCTTGCAGACATTAGTTGTGATGGTAGACTGACAGTCTCCACATTTGAATACAAGAAGGCATATCAGATTTATGTTGATTACACTAAAACCAAATTGAAAACTTTGAATAAAACACAAATGTTACTTGATAAAACCTACTGTATTACAATATATTTTTTAAAGTGTTGACACTAGAAGGTATTAGTGGAATTTTTACTAATCAAAAGTTATCAAAGACTGTTATTTACAGTTAATTGAGAATTTTTGTTTGAAGAATTTAATAAAATGTGAAGGGGTAATGAACATGGTCTGTACCAAGGAAGTCCTTGAAAATGTTAAGAGGCAATGAACATGATCTGTAGCAAAGGTAGTCCTTGAAAATGTGAAGGGGCAATGAATATGATCTGTAGCTATCGGAGTCCTTGAAAATGTGAAGGGTCAATGAAGATGGTCTGTAGCAAGGGAGTCCTTGAAAATGTGAAGGGTCAATAAATATGATCTGTAGCAATGGGAGTCCTTGAAAATGTGAAGGGGCAATGAATATGATCTGTAGCAATCAGAGTCCTTGAAAATGTGAAGGGTCAATGAAAATGATCTGTAGCAAAGTAAGTCCTTGAAAATGTGAAGGGGCAATGAATATGATCTGTAGCTATCGGAGTCCTTGAAAATGTGAAGGGTCAATGAAGATGATCTGTAGCAATGGGAGTCCTTGAAAATGTGAAGGGGCAATGAATATGATCTGTAGCAATGGGAGTCCTTGAAAATGTGAAGGGTCAATGAAAATGATCTGTAGCAAAGTGAGTTCTTGAAAATGTGAAGGGGCAATGAATATGATCTGTAGCAATCGGAGTCCTTGAAAATGTGAAGGGGCAATGAATATGATCTGCAGCAATTGAAGTCCTTGAAAATATGAAGGGGCAATGAACATGATCTGTAGCAAAAGGAGTCCTTGAAAATGTGAAGGGGCAATGAATATGATCTGTAGCAATCGAAGTCCTTGAAAATATGAAGGGGCAATGAACATGATCTGTAGCAAAAGGAGTCCTTGAAAATATCAAGGGGCAATGAACATGATCTGTAGCAAAAGGAGTCCTTGAAAATGTGAAGGGGCAATGAATATGATCTGTAGCAATCAGAGTCCTTAAAAATGTGAAGGGGCAATGAATATGATCTGTAGCAACAGGAGTCCTTGAAAATGTGATGGGGCAATGAATATGATCTGAAGGCCCTACAAAATGATTTGAAACGCAAGGACCTTGTCATTTCTCATTTTCTTCCATTGTTATTTTTACAATATATAGTGTCATATGTGTTGACATTGAATGTGAGTTCAAGGAATTTACATATTCACGATGTTGGCACTCTGTTTCTTATGCACCATTATGCACAGTCTATACAAAGATCATAAACTTCAGTGAGTGTTGTAAAATATATCTTGACTTATGTGTGGGTTACATTTAGATTAATTACTTTTAAGTTACATTTTTTTTGAAATTATCAGTGTTGTTTTTTTATCATAGAAGTATGGTCCTTAGCAGATTTGCACATTTTTTTAAAGAAATCCAGTTGCCATTAGCTTACCTATGCAGATTTCCCCATTTGGGGCCAAAATATAACCAGGATTACAGATACACCTGAAGCTGCCATCCATGTTAATACATCGGCCATTGGTACACATTCCTGTTGACTGGCATTCATTGTAGTCTAAAAATGAAAATTACAGACTGACATTGATGTCAATAGCAAATATCTTGCAATCAGTGTGAAAAATATAAAAGAAACCCATATCAATAAACATGAATATTTAAGAAAATTAAATCAATTCATAACATACATGAATATTTAAGAAAAGTAAATTAACTAAATAAAAACTTACACAGTGAATCCTAATAACAGATGCATCAAGTGCTTGGAAACTCTGGATCATCTGACAGGCTTGGTCAGTCCTGGCATTATGCCTTCCCAGAATCCTTTGCCCATAACTTGAAAAACTCAAACAACTGAGAACTCATTTAAAATCTCTCAGACCTCAAATCACTTTAAGACTTTAAAGCTTTTGTCATAATCCTTTTAATACAGTGAAAGTTTATTAGAGAGATTTTATCTAAACAAAAACAGTCCATCATAACAGTTATGATCACCCTTTAAGCAACCTTACAAACAATAGCTTGACAACAGTTTGGTTTTAATTAAATACAGGAAAATATTGAATAGCAACAATGATGGAAATCAGCTTGAAGTACATAAAGTAGAAAATCACTGCTTCTAACAACACTGATTCACATGCCTGGGATATCATAAAAATAGTATTCAAGATCCAACAGACTATTTACAACAGTACATGAGACCCAATAGAGCATTTACAATAGCATTTGAGACCCAATAGAGCATTTACAATAGCATTTGAGACCCAATAGGGCATTTACAACAGCATTTGAGGCCCAATAGAGCATTTACAACAGCATTTGAGACCCAATAGAGCATTTACAACAGCATTTGAGACCCAATAGAGCATTTACAACAGCATTTGAGACCCAATAGAGCATTTACAATAGCATTTGAGACCCAATAGAGCATTTATAATAGCATTTGAGACCCAAAAGAGCATTTACAACAGCATTTGAGACCCAATAGAGCATTTACAACAGCATTTGAGACCCAACAGAGCATTTACAATAGCATTTGAGACCCAACAGAGAATTTACAACAGCATTTGAGACCCAACTGAATATTTACAACAGTATGAGACCCAACTGAGTATTTACAACAGTATTTTAGATTCAATAGAGTATTTACAATAGTATTTTAGACTCAACAGAGTATTCACATTATTTGAGACAGAATAAAGTATTTACAACAGTATTTGAGACCCAACAGAGTATTTATAACTATTTGAAACCCAAAAGATTATTTACAATAGTATTAAATATCTATTACTTCTATGTCATTTGTTAAAACTAAGCCATTTAATCCAACAATAAAGTATTTGCAATAGTATTTGATACTAAATAGAGCATTTACAACAGTATTTGAGATCCAACAGGCCATTTACAATGGTATTTGAGACCCAACAGAGTATCTACAATAGTATGCGACTCAGAGTATTTACAACAGTATTTCAGATACAATAGAGTATTTACAATAGTATATGAGATCAAATATAGTATTTACAATAGTATATGAGATCCAATAGAGTATTTACAATAGTATATGAGATTCAATAGAGTATTTACAACAGCATTTGAGGCCCAAAAGAAGTATTTAGAATATTATTTGAGACTCTAGAGTATTTGCAATAGCATTTGAGACCCAATAGAGTATTTACAATAGGTATGAAACCTCTTTTATTTTAATGCCATTTCTTAAAACTAAGCCATTTAATCCACTCAATGTTTGAGTTACTTATACTGCAGTTATAATCAAACCCTGCTGTCTCCATTTCCATTGTTCTAAAATGTAAATCACTGTACAAACTGGCATTTTAATCTTGGTAGAATGTCTCATAATTCTTATGAAAAAAAACTTTTGCATGGCTCTTTCATTTCTCCCTAAAACTCAAACTAAATCTATGACCCTTTTAAGATTAATCCCTTATGCCTCAACATGCCTCCTCAACTTACCTTGAAATCTTATATTTAGCTGTAGGCTTCATTTGTTTGGGTTATATGGTGGCATGACAAATAAAACCATTTGCTTGATCTGACATGTACGACCCATTGAAGTTCAAGCCATCATGAGTGTACAATTTAAAATGTTTGAACATTACAATTTCCAGCTATAATAAATATTACCAACAACTGATTTTATCAGGCTCAGTGGAGAAAGGATATATCAAACTTTTCAAATATACATGCTGACTTACTGGACAAAGATTTATGACTTATTTCTTTCTTATCACAACATTTATGAAATAGGAGAAAAATGAACTTAACACATGCTATGCATTACAAAAATTGTAAGTGGGGTGTCTAACAGAACAATACCTAAGCAAAAGGCACCATCTGGAGACAGGCGATAACCAGGCTTACATATACATCTGTAGCTGCCATCCAGGTTGAGACACTGGCCATTCAGACAGATTTTCCCATTCTCTGTACACTCATCTATATCTAAATACAGACAAAATCATGTTGTCAGCCATGTTTTATTTCATTAATGCATGTTTAATAGTTTTATTTCATTAATGCATGTTTAATAGTGTTTTATTTCATTAATGCATGTTTAATAGTGTTTTATTTCATTAATGCATGTTTTATAGTTTTATTTCATTAATGCATGTTTGATAGTATTTTATTTCATTAATGCATGTTTAAAAGTGTTTTATGAGTTGATCCTTAAATACTGTCAGCAGTATATTAACTTTCATCTTAGCTTCATTGTTAAACAAGATTTTTCTTGGGTTGTTAGAAATTGTGGCCTGGGCCAATCATTTTGAGAATAATTTCCTTGATGGGATTGATGCACAGCTGGGTGAAATGAATTTACAAAAATTTAAGTCATTTCTTCCATTTAAGTGTTGAGTGTTGAAACCATCTCTGATATTCTTCAACAATAACAAGATTTTGAAATTAGCTGCTTTGGTACACATACTGGATATCAGTTTGACGCCATTTTTATTTAGGACAAAGAAGACATCTTTAGAAGTCTATAGGTAAAAACTCCATTCATAATGATCATACATTCAGAGGAATTAGTAACAAAAAGATTTGTCAGGCAGTTTTCATTTAGGAACAGCTTGACATTGTAAGATGTATAGCAGTGAAAAACACATGCTGTTATAGCCATCCATTTAGGGAGAAGTAGAGATAACATTTTCAAGATATGAGTTTCCATTCAGGTTATGTTGCAATAACAAGATTTTTTTAAAAATGGCTGCTCTAAGAGACATCAGTTCAGTAACATTTTCATTTAAGAGCAACCAGCCACCATAATAACCTCATACTGATTCACCCATCCATTCAGAAGGGATTACTGTCAAAAGATTTTCATGATGGCCACTGTATGGATTATGATCAGCACCATATTCATTTAAGAACAACAAGAAGTCATAAGAAAACCCTCATCTCACTAGGAGTTTCTGCTCAGGATGAGTTGATACAAGATGATTTTCAAGATGGTTGTTATGATGGACATAATGGATTACAGATCGGCACCTTTTTAACTGGAACCAACTAAATATTATATTAAGTCTTTTAGTGAAAACATCATGTTGATATGGCATTCCATGTACGAAGAGTAGCGATAGCAAGATATTCAAGATGGCTGCTCTTTGCATATCTTAGGTATTATTAAGAGAACTTTAATTACCTATGTTTTGGTGTATGATTGATGGGTGTAATTGATACATGATTGATAGGGGTAATTTTGAAGTATGGGTGTAATTTTGATGTATGATTGATAGGTATAATTTAGATGATAAAGTATATAGTTTGGACTTATTTGAATTTGCATTTATTAAAACCCTTCAACCACTATTTGTATGACTTGTAATAATGCCTCCTAAAGTTAGTGTACTTTTGACTGGTTCAGGCTGAAGATTTTGAGGACAATGGGGAAGCTACTTCAGTCTGATGTGAGTTTACATCATGCATGATTTCCACAACTACAATACATAAAGAAATTTAAGTCACAGTACATGAAAGTAGTATAGAGGTATGCCAACATTCTCTCCTCTGTGTTATATTGCAAATGCAAACAACTTCACCTTACACTTCTTACTCTGTCAGAAGGATGTAACAATAAGGCCAACTAGACATCATAAGAAGTCTATCAGTGTAAATTACATATTGATATGACCATCCATTCAGGAGCAGAAGCAACAGCATATGATTTTCAATATGGCTGACATGATGGTGATTCTGGACTTCAGATTGTCAACATTTTACTTTAGCACCTATTTCACATCAATGGAAGTAGTTTAGTGAAAAGCCATGTTGATATGAACATCCATTTCACATCATAAGAAGTAGTTTAGTGGAATCCCATGTTGATATGAACATCCATTCTACATCACAAGAGGTAGTTTAGTGGAATCCCATGTTGATATGAACATCCATTCTACATCACAAGAGGTAGTTTAGTGGAAAGCCATTATGATATAAAAAACATCCATTCCACATCATAGGATGAAGTTTAGTGGAATCCCATGTTGATATGAACATCCATTCCACATCATAAGAGGTAGTTTAGTGGAAAGCCATGTTGATATGAACATCCATTCCAGAGAAGTAGCTATCACAAGATTTCCAGGATTGCCGTTGTTGTGGCCATATTGGATATGTGAACAATACCATTTTCATCCAGGACCAACCAGACCATGGAATAAATGAGTGTGTTGTGTAAAGTAGTGGTGAAATGATACACACACCACATATTGATGTGAGTCATGATACACAGCCTATGATATGATAAATTATTGATACACATAATTACTTGATAGTCTTTTTATCTCATGCTGAATTTATTCGTTATTCTCTATAAATTATATTTTTTTTTTCAAAATGCCCAACATGTGAAAGATCAATAACATTATTCCAAATGGTATCAGCAACCAAACATTTGTGTATTACATCACAGCTTTTAGTTTTGTTGATTAGTCTGATTCCTGGAGTGATATGTAATATTATTTTGCAAAATTAGGAGTCCATGAAGATGGAAACCAGACTAACTGTTGATACACTACTAAATTCCTTTTTATCAAAAACATTCAAAATTTATTTTGCGAGACAATCGTCCACATCAAAACTCAATTTTTGTATTTTTCAATTAGTAAAATAATGATGTTGTGATTTAATTGCAGGTAATAGTGAAACTTCTTATCATAAATGAGGATATCTTCAGGAGCAAATTCAGGAATTCTCTGAATCTCGTTTTTCCCACAAGGGTCCTTATCTGTGAAACAAAGCTATTTATTTTACAAAGTACTCATGCCTTGCTATCATTAATCACAGTTATGACTGAGCATGTTAAAAATTTAATGTAGTTTGATTAGATTATGTACACAATAAAGTTTATAACAGTATTTGATTGATCAACTGATAGGAGTTACCCGACTTACAACTGGGCCACTGGTTCTCAAGCTTGTTGGACTTGTATGCCCTTTAACATTTTTTATTTCAACCTCCTTTATTTGATTCAAAAGATGAAATTAATGTGATAATAGAAAAGGAAGCTCACTTTTCATTTAGTGCAACAATACAACAAATGCTTCCACTAGTCCGATATCAAAACAAATTGGGCACTTAAGTTCTCAGAGAAATGCTTGCAGACATAGCTGCAACAATAGATTTACACATTTTATGTTTAATTACAAGAGAACACATTGCATTTATGAAGATTCTACTTAAAAATAACTAATAGACAGAATTAGAATATAAATTACAACTGGTAGAAAAAAATATTTAATTGGTATTTATTTATTAAAGTACTGCCTCCACTAGGTGTAAGTAACATTTTCATTCATCAAAATGTCCTTAATTGCAGTGAAGAATGTTGTTTGAAAAAATGTAATAAATTATATGACTTCTTATTAAAAGTTGATACTTCATAACATTGATTAAAATTTCCAGGTCCTATCTACCATTTTTGAAGATTACATGAGTGATATATCAAAGGGTATTTTCTGGTTTAAAAAATGGGATCCATGCCGCAACCCACATTATATGTGGGTTTTTGAGTTATCAGGGTGCTAATTATCAAGGTAGTCATGTATTAATATTGCATTCTACTTTTAATTGAATTTATTTTAATTTGGTTTTGTATTATGTCTTTTCTACATTTGCTGAAAGAGAAATAGACCAGCATTCTATTTTTCACCATATAGCATGTACACTGGGAATCAGCCATTTTAAGTTTCCTAGGTAGCCAGTATTTTAAGCTAGCATTTGTAAAACTTTCTTTATGCAAGTTCAAATTACAACATAATGCTTAACTGCACAATGTGCCAATCAAATTTAGTTTAACAACCATTTGTGTTAATTAACTAGCAATGCAAATGGCCAGTTCCAGGGCAAATTTCGTCAATGCTGTAAATGTGTCTCTTCTGTCAACCAATTTTAGACATACAGAATGCTATACTTACTAGTTCTGAGAAAAGTAACTATCTATCTATTGATTTTATGCAGGTATGGTCTAATGTACAGGCATCCTAGTTAGCTATTCCAGTTTGCAAGCAGCTACCCTATGCTGACACTGCATGATATTGGCAAATTTCCAACTTTTTGATAGGCACTGACGGTACATCTCAACATACAAATGTCAAAAATAGCAAGGTAAGAAGAAACTCAGACTACTCTATGCCAAACAAAATGTTGCAATAAAATAATTACCATAGAAATGGTGGAGTCGGCATGAGAGCAGTATTATGAACTGAGTCATTTTGTGTTAATTTGTAGATGGCAAGTGAGTGTTCCTTTGTGTGCTAACAAAAATGGGTGCATGTGCCTACAACATCTATTTCAGATGAATTCTCTATTTAATAATTAAGGCAACAAAGCATATGATTAATAGGATTTCTGACTGCTGATAATTAAAATAACTTGCATATGGTATTATTTTGTATTGATTTTTGTAACACTTAAATTGAAATGTGTCTCGTTACAGTTAAGTTTTGATGCATCAGAATTTCAATAAATCATTTCAATGTAAAATTTCATGTCAATACTCCAGTAGTTTATGAGTGATAACAAACTTGTGCTAACTGATGGAGCCACGTTGGACAACAAATGACAGAGAGACAATGGACAACAGACCATCCCATAAGCTTTTATGCTCTATGGCTAATAGAGCTAAAAATCCTGATAAAATGAAAGATATTTTTCAGGAACAAATTAAAGAAATTTGGCATTCTCTATGATCTTGAAAAGGTTTGATTGCAGCCCATTTACACTGTAATTGGAGTCTACTCTCAGCCCATTTACACTAATTGGGGCCTACTCTCAGCCCATCTGCACTGTAATTGGGGCATCTCAGCCCATCTACGCTGTAATTGGGGCCTACTCTCAGCCCATCTACACTGTAATTCTGTCCTACTCTCAGCCCATTTACACTGTATTTGGGGCCTACTCTCAGCCCATCTACACTGTAATTGGAGCCTACTCTCAGCCCATCTACACTGAGGCTAACTCTCAGCCCATCTACACTGTACTTGGGGACTACTCTCAGCCCATCTACACTGTAGTTGGGGCCTACTCTCAGCCATCTACACTGTAGTTGGGGCCTACTCTCAGCCCATCTACACTGTAATTGGGGCCTACTCTCAGCCATCTACACTGTAGTTGGGGCCAACTCTAAGCTCCTGAGGAACACTAAAACATCACCATGTTCACAAAATATTGTTGTTTCCTTCCTCTCTGTTCACCATAATATTGTATCTAATTCACAAAGTCAGTGTTCTAAATAAAATGTATAATTCCTTTAAGTCATATGTATATATTTTTGAAAAAAGCACTATAAATAACAAGGTAAGTCTGATAACCAGTCATTCATATCAGTTACAAGTAAAGTAAGTGAAGTAGAGAACATGTTGAAAATGAGAAAAAATGTTTGCTTTATTACAAATGACCATCAAGTTAATGATCTATTAAATAACTACGTTGACAATGATGTTTACTAAGATTTTTCATGCAAACCATGGTACATTATCCACCTATTTAATTTTTCAAGATAATTTCTATAACAATATTAGTACTGTAATATATATATATATATATATATATATATATATATATATATATATATATATATATATATATATATATATATATATATATATATATATATATATATATATAAATTGCATAATTCACCAGCAGCTCTGTGTCTGTGCAGTTTCTAGTAGTAATCAGTAGATCAAACATCACTGACCCAGAAAAAAAGATATATATTTGTTGCCTGCAATTTGACTTGACTTGTAAGTATATATATATATATATATATATATATATATATATATATATATATATATATATATATATATATATATATAATGCAATATTTAACAAATGCTCACACTTTTTTTATAACTAAAAATTTCCCCCACCCTTCGATTATAGATGACTAAAATGAATGCATGGAAGCCAGTACACTGTGTTACTGATAAGCACATGTGACAGGTTCAAAATAATTTTTATTAAAGTAATAAACAAAATTATCACATTTACAGTATATTGTTTGTATGCACAAAACCATCACAAGTTACCTGTACAGACTTGTTGATTGGGTGATTGTTTGTATCCCTTGTTACACTGGCACTTGTAGGTACCATCCATGTTTATACACATTCCATTAGGACACATCCCTTTGGTCTCACACTCATTCATGTCTATAAAAGAAAATTAAACAAATTTTAATTTTTTATTATGTTATACATTTGATTTGCTTCTGTAGAGTAACAAATGTCATCATTTCTAATAATCTTGACCATCCATCTTGCAACATGTAGCTTAAAATGTTCTTTATTCCCAACAAAACCAACCTTATATACCTCATGAAGTACTACGATCATGCTGTCTGGATACATGATGCCTGAAGACAAAAATTAGGACCAACTTGCCTAATTACCTTTACCACCATTGCTTTGGGCAAATAATAATGGGACTGGATATTGGACTAGTCTAAATACTAGCTCTGCAGTTTTATCTCTTTTCTCAAAATATACAAGAGTCACTGGTTAAACTCCAGAATCAGTGAATTTCTTAGGTGTCCCATTTCTTTTATATCAAATTTTACCTGTGTTTGTTAGTATTTGCTTCATAATTGACAAAAATTATAGCAAATGTTAGTTGATAACATACTTGGTAAATGTTGGATAAATAGCAAATATAGTAATAAAATTGAATTTAATGTTTTGACAGGTATTTGAAAACTGAAATCCTCTTGAAGATTTTCATGTATGTATGCAAATATGTATACATGTATGTATGTATATATATATATATATATATATATATATATATATATATATATATATATATACAAAATAAATATCCACCATGGAACAAAGGAATGCATTCTATAGGGATCAATGGCACATAAGCAAACTAATGGCTATATGGTGCCAACTGTTAGTTGTAAAGATGGACAGATAAAAAAATTACAATAGCAACCACAAAGCATAATAAAGAAGATAAAGATTTCCAAATAAATGTAAACTTGTAGTACCACAAAAGATAAAAGGCAAAGATATTCAAAATCCTAAAGAAGGTATATAAAAAACAGAGAGAGGAAATATATAAGATAAAATCTCCCCTACCCCCAGGCACACACAGCAAACATAAAGGAAAAGGTAAAATTCCTCAAATACAAGGTCAACATGTCTCCTATTAACCCATATGAACATTAGGAATATAAGCTTACAGCCTCCCAAATATAGCCCTCCGAAAACAAAAAAAATATCTTTTCCATTTATATCATGTAGACAAAGGTCAATAAGTCATTACCTGCCATTGTTGCCACTAGGAGTCAAGTTTTGAACTTTCACTGTTAAACAGTCAACATCATGCAGAGACCTCCTTTAAATCCATTCACTATATTCCTGACTTTCAACCATCCATCACCAAATCTGGATGATTATTTGGACATAATGACATTTACCACAGATTGTATACAAGAATGTAAATTTTTAATTTTTTACATCAAATTTGTCACTATTTTGGATTGTATGCTTCAACAGAGTTGCTTGTTGTGGTTCAATATAGTCATGATTTCTACATGTCCTTGTTCACTCTTTTGGTAACTGGTGTTGTTTTAATGGTATATTATCAAATTGCTGTGCTTAGTTTTTTAATATTTTTGTTGCTCTATTTGCTTCTGAAATCTAAAGTATTATGATTAAATATTCAAACATTTAAACCTATGAGAACAATCATGAATCGTGATTCACTTCACAAAATGCACTGAGATAATATCATTGATAGCTCAGTGGCACAACTACAGTTGGCTCATTGCTGGAATTCCTCTAAAAAAACCTGAATGTTACAATATGTATAGACACCATACAGACACCAGTATGTACAGTGGGAGCTCTCCTTTTGCCAGGCGTTGAGGCTGCTATCAGCAAGTGAATACTGAAAGACATATCTCACCACACAAACCTTCACGAAATGAAGAAAATAATTAATGCCTTTCATTTCCAACTCCACTGGAAAGTCGGCTTTAACTATAACAGACAACTCTTATGGTGATCACCTACATCCTCAAGCAATGGAGAACCAAATCAATCAACCTCTGCAATCTATTTTGGCAATTTCTGCATTGGGGCTCAAAACTGAATATCACTGTTCATATCAGACACATTCCAGGAAGACAATGTTCTGGCTGATACACTGCCAATAAATGATCAAACCATTCATACTACTGGTCCATTTACCAATCAGTCTTTCATTAGATTTTCACACTTTGGGGGCAAAGATTGAAAACATTTTGTGACAAGATACAAGCTGCCCACTGTGTTTCTGTTGCCCCCAGTCTTAGAGCCAAAAACACCCCCAGTCTTAGAGCCAATAACAAGTGGGTTTTCCTGCCTACTGCCCCCCCCCAGTCTTAGAGCCGAAAACACCCCCAGACTTGGAGCCAAAAACAATCAGAAGTTAATGGGATGGCAATGCAAATTCATTATGATTGTCATTCTCTGATGATTGAATATAAAGATCTGTCAGACCTTCTAGCCAATATTGCATTGAATAGACCAAGGTCTCTCTCCTTATTTATGAAATAAAATCTCTCATGGGTTCTGACATAATTCCACCAAACCTTGCTAACCAGTTACTGAAACAGTTATCCACCAGACCTTGCTAACCAGTTGCTGATGCAGTTATCCACCAGACCTTGCTAACCAGTTACTGATGCAGTTATCCACCAGACCTTGCTAACCAGTTGCTGATGCACAGTTATCCACCAGACCTTGCTAACCAGTTGCTGATGCAGTTATCCACCAGACCTTGCTAACCAGTTACTGATGCAGTTATCCACCAGACCTTGCTAACCAGTTGCTGATGCAGTTATCCACCAGACCTTGCTAACCAGTTGCTGATACAGTTATCCACCAGACCTTGCTAACCAGTTACTGATGCAGTTATCCACCAGACCTTGCTAACCAGTTGCTGATGCAGTTATCCAACAGACCTTGCTAACCAGTTGCTGATGCTGTTATCCACCAGACCTTGTTAACCAGTTACTGATGCAGTTATCCACCAGACCTTGCTAACCAGTTACTGATGCAGTTATCCCCCAGACCTTTCTAACCAGTTGCTGATGCAGTTATCCACCAGACCTTGCTAACCAGTTACTGATGCAGTTATCAACCAGAACTTGCTAATCAGATAATGATAGTTATCCATCAGACATTGCTAACAAGTTAATGATGCAGTTATCCACCAGACCTTGCTAACCAGTTACTGATGCAGTTATCCACCAGACCTTGCTAATCAGTTGCTGATGCACAGTTATCCACCAGACCTTGCTAACCAGTTACTGATGCAGTTATCAACCAGAACTTGCTAATCAGATAATGATACAGTTATCCATCAGACATTGCTAACAAGTTAATGATGCAGTTATCCACCAGACCATGCTAACCAGTTACTGATGCAGTTATCCACCAGACCTTGATAACCAGTTACTGATGAACAATTATCTACCAGACCTTGCTAACCAGATACTGATACAGTTATCCACCAGACCTTGCTAACCAGTTACTGATGCAGTTATCCACCAGACCTTGCTAATCAGTTGCTGATGCACAGTTATCCACCAGACCTTGCTAACCAGATACTGATACAGTTATCCACCAGACCTTGCTAACCAGTTGCTGATGCAGTTATCCACCAGACCTTGCTAATCAGCTGCTGATGCACAGTTATCTGCCAGACCTTGCTAACCAGACACTGATGCAGTTATCCACCAGACCTTGCTAACCAGTTGCTGATACAGTTATCCACCAGACCTTGCTAACCAGTTGATAATGCAGTTATCCACCAGACCTTGCTAACCAGTTGCTGGTGCAGTTATCTACCAGACCTTGCTAACCAGTTGCTGATACAGTTATCCACCAGACCTTGCTAACCAGTTGCTGATGCAGTTATCCACCAGACCTTGCTAACCAGTTGCTGATGCAGTTATCTACCAGACCTTGCTAACCAGTTGCTGAAACAGTTATCCACCAGACCTTGCTAACCAGTTACTGATGCAGTTATTCACCAGACCTTGCTAACCAATTACTGATAGTTATTCACCAGACCTTGCTAACCAATTACTGATACAGTTATTCACCAGATCTTCCTAACCAGTTACTGATGCACATTTATCCACCAGACCTTGCTAATCAGTTACTGATGCAGTTATCTACCAGACCATGCTAACCAGTTATTGATGCAGTTATCCAACAGACCTTGCTAACCAGTTGCTGATGCAGTTATAAACCAGACCTTACTAACCAGTTGCTGGTGCAGTTATCCACCAGACATTGCTAACCAGTTACTGATGCTTAGTTATTCACCAGACCTTGCTAACCAGTTGCTGATGCAGTTATCAACCAGACCTTGCTAACCAGTTACTGATGCACAGTTATCCACCAGAACTTGCTAACCAGTTGCTGATGCAGTTATCTAGCAGACCTTGCTAACCAGTTGCTGATACAGTTATCCACAAGACCTTGCTAACCAGTTGCTGATGCACAGTTATCTATCAGACCTTGCTAACCAGTTGCTGATGCAGTTATCCACCAGACCTTGCTAACCAGTTGCTGATGCAGTTATCCACCAGACCTTGCTACCCAGTTGCTGATGCAGTTATCCAACAGACCTTGCTAACCAGTTACTGATGCAGTTATCTACCAGACCTTGCTAACCAGCTGCTGATGCAGTTATCCACCAGACCTTGCTAACCGGTTACTGATGCACAGTTATCCACCAGACCTTGCTAACCAGTTACTGATGCAGTTATCCACCAGACCTTGCTAACCAGTTACTGATGCACAGTTATCCACCAGACCCTGCTAACCAGTTACTGATGCACAGTTATCCACCAGACCTTGCTAACCAGTTACTGATGCACAGTTATTCACCAGACCTTGCTAACTAGTTGCTGATGCAGTTATCTACCAGACCTTGGTAACCAGTTGCTGATGCAGTTATCCAACAGACATTGCTAACCAGTTACTGATGCAGTTATCCACCAGACCTTGCTAACCAGTTGCTGATGTAGTTATTCACCAGACCTTGCTAACCAATTACTGATACAGTTATTCACCAGACCTTGCTAACCAATTACTGATGCAGTTATTCACCAGACCTTGCTAACCAATTACTGATAGTTATTCACCAGATCTTGCTAACCAGTTACTGATGCAGTTATCCACCAGACCTTGCTAACCAGTTACTGATGCACCATTATCCACCAGACCTTGCTAACCAGTTACTGATGCAGTTATCCACCAGACCTTGCTAACCAGTTGCTGATGCAGTTATAAACCAGACCTTACAAACCAGTTGCTGGTGCAGTTATCCACCAGACCTTGCTAACCAGTTACTGATGCTTAGTTATTCACCAGACCTTGCTAACCAGTTGCTGATGCAGTTATCCACCAGATCTTGCTAACCAGTTGCTGATGCAGTTATCAACCAGACCTTGCTAACCAGTTACTGATGCACAGTTATCCACCAGAACTTGCTAACCAGTTGCTGATGCAGTTATCTAGCAGACCTTGTTAACCAGTTGCTGATACAGTTATCCACCAGACCTTGCTAACCAGTTGCTGATGCAGTTATCCAACAGACCTTGCTAACCAGTTGCTGATGCAGTTATCCACCAGACCTTGCTAACCAGTTGCTGATGCAGTTATCCACCAGACCTTGCTAACCAGTTGCTGATGCAGTTATAAACCAGATCTTACTAACCAGTTGCTGGTGCAGTTATCCACCAGACCTTGCTAACCAGTTACTGATGCTTAGTTATTCACTAGACCTTGCTAACCAGCTGCTGATGCAGTTATCCACCAGACCTTGCTAACCAATTGCTGATGCAGTTATCCACAGACCTTGCTAACCAGTTACTGATGCACAGTTATCCACCAGTCCTTGCTAACCAGTTACTGATGCAGTTATCTACCAGACCTTGCTAACCAGTTGCTGATGCAGTTATCCACCAGACCTTGCTAACCAGTTACTGATGCACAGTTATCCACCAGACCTTGCTAATCAGTTACTGATGCAGTTATCCACCAGACCTTGCTAACCAGTTGCTGATGCACAGTTATCCACCAGACCTTGCTAACCAGTTACTGATGCACAGTTATCCACCAGACCTTGCTAATCAGTTACTGATGAAGTTATCCAACAGACCTTGCTAACCAGTTACTGATGCAGTTATCCACCAGACCTTGCTAACCAGTTGCTGATGCAGTTATAAACCAGACCTTACAAACCAGTTGCTGGTGCAGTTATCCACCAGACCTTGCTAACCAGTTACTGATGCTTAGTTATTCACCAGACCTTGCTAACCAGTTGCTGATGCAGTTATCCACCAGATCTTGCTAACCAGTTGCTGATGCAGTTATCAACCAGACCTTGCTAACCAGTTACTGATGCACAGTTATCCACCAGAACTTGCTAACCAGTTGCTGATGCAGTTATCTAGCAGAACTTGCTAACCAGTTGCTGATACAGTTATCCACCAGACCTTGCTAACCAGTTGCTGATGCAGTTATCCACCAGACCTTGCTAACCAGTTGCTGATGCAGTTATCCACCAGACCTTGCTAACCAGTTGCTGATGCAGTTATCCACCAGACCTTGCTAACCAGTTGCTGATGCAGTTATAAACCAGACCTTACTAACCAGTTGCTGGTGCAGTTATCCACCAGACCTTGCTAACCAGTTACTGATGCCTAGTTATTCACTAGACCTTGCTAACCAGCTGCTGATGCAGTTATCCACCAGACCTTGCTAACCAATTGCTGATGCAGTTATCCACAGACCTTGCTAACCAGTTACTGATGCACAGTTATCCACCAGTCCTTGCTAACCAGTTACTGATGCAGTTATCTACCAGACCTTGCTAACCAGTTGCTGATGTAGTTATCCACCAGACCTTGCTAACCAGTTGCTGATGCAGTTATCTACCAGACCTTGCTAACCAGTTACTGATGCAGTTATGCACCAGGCCTTGCTAACCAGTTGCTGATGCAGTTATCTAGCAGACCTTGCTAACCAGTTGCTGATACAGTTATCTACCAGACCCTGCTAACCAGTTGCTGATGCAGTTATCCACCAGACCATGCTAACCAGTTGCTGATGCAGTTATCCACCAGACCTTGCTAACCAGTTGCTGATGCAGTTATCCACCAGACCTTGCTAACCAGTTGCTGATGCAGTTATAAACCAGACCTTACTAACCAGTTGCTGGTGCAGTTATCCACCAGACCTTGCTAATCAGTTACTGATGCAGTTATCTACCAGACCTTGCTAACCAGTTGCTGATGCAGTTATCCACCAGACCTTGCTAACCAGTTACTGATGCACAGTTATCCACCAGACCTTACTAACCAGTTACTGATGCAGTTATCCACCAGACCTTGCTAACCAGTTACTGATGCACATTTATCCACCAGACCCTGCTAACCAGTTACTGATGCACAGTTATCCACCAAACCTTGCTAACCAGATACTGATAGTTATCCACCAGACCTTGCTAACCAGTTGATGATGCAGTTATCTACCAGACCTTGCTAACCAGTTGCTGATGCAGTTATCCAACAGACCTTGCTAACCAATTGCTGATGCACAGTTATCCACCAGACCTTGCTAACCAGTTACTGATAGTTATCCACCAGATCTTGCTAACCAGTTGCTGATGCAGTTATCCACCAGACCTTGCTAACCAGTTACTGCTGCACAGTTATCCACCAGACCTTGCTAACCAGTTACTGATACAGTTATCCACCAGACATTGCTAACCAGTTGCTGATGTAGTTATCCACCAGACCTTGCTAACTAATTGCTGATGCACAGTTATCCACCAGACCTTGCTAACCAGTTACTGATGCAGTTATCCACCAGACCTTGCTAACCAGCTGCTGATGCAGTTATCCACCAGACCTTGCTAACCAGTTACTGATGCAGTTATCTACTAGGCTTTGCTAACCAGTTGCTGATGCAGTTATCTACCAGAACTTGCTAACCAGTTATTGATGCAGTTATCCACCAGACCTTGCTAACCAGTTGCTGATGCAGTTATCCACCAGACCTTGCTAACCCGTTGCTGATGCAGTTATCTACCAGACCTTGCTAACCAGTTATTGATGCACTGTTATCCACCAGACCTTGCTAACCAGTTACTGATGCACAGTTATCTACCAGACCTTGCTAATCAGTTACTGATGCAGTTATCCACCAGACCTTGCTAACCAGTTACTGATGCACAATTAACAACCAAACCTTGCTAACATCATCAAATCATGCATTTCTGGTATTTCTAGCACTTTCCACAGATTTACAGTTCCTTGTTGGTAAGAAGAATTAAATAAATCTCTTCTTAACCAGTAATTGTCCCAGGCTAAGTTATCATCAGCAGTTCAGCATCAAAGTTCAGGGAATGGGTTATCTTTTATGATGGGAATTCAACCTTCAGCATCAATGTACAGGGAATGGGTTATCTTTTATGATGGGAATTCAACCTTCAGCATCAATGTACAGGGAATGGGTTATCTTTTATGATGGGAATTCAACCTTCGTCCCTCCAAGGATGAAAGAGTACAGACATCATGTCAGCATTCCCACCGTGTATTACCTATTCTCCTAATGTCATCATGGAACATATTGTAAGCAAGTTTTCTAAGTAAATTATGTTTCTCTAAATATACATACCCAGTCACATTAATTTCACACCCTCCCACCTCCCTGCTATGTGTGCATACTCACTTCAGGGTTCCTGCAGACTTAATAAAAACAAATTCCATGACTTTTCCAAACTTTTCCAGGGCCATTTCATAAAACTCAAGGACCGCACTATCTTGCATTGTCAAGTAAATGAACATAATGACATCTTTCAATATAAAATAACAAATAAGTTAACAAATATTTTTAATATGTACATTTTAAATTTACCTGGATTAGCACACTTTGACTTTATGTCGTAATTCATGTCATAATCCAGTGATCAATGTAATCATTTATCGATTGTAATTTTACCATTTTATTTAATCAGTTCATGGTGCTCTATGAAATTTGAAGTAATTAATTTCTTTAACACCATTGTCACAAATTCCATGACTTTTCCAACACTTTGCATGGTTTTGACAAATTCCATAGCTTTTCAAGGCCCTAAAAATTTATTTTTTAAATTCCAAAACTTTTCCAGGATTCCATGACCTGCAGGAACCCTGTCACTTATACACTGCTCAAGTTAACACTAGAGACACCTGTTGGCATCAAGCAGAGGTAATGGGCAAAGTTTATTGCTATTTGTCTATATGATATAGACAGGGGACTGAAATCGAGATGTAAAGGGCTTTAGATCCCTAATGTTATATTAAACAGGTAAGTATATTTGGAAAAACAAAACTTACTCAAAAAGATTACATTTGCTACATAAACCAAAATCTTGTAAAGGTCAAAGATTATCCCAGTTGGAATGCAATTACATTATCCATCTCTGGTTGAACAGTTGCCAGTGTTATCTTCAGAAAAGATCACCCAATAAAAACAGAAGCTATTTTTAAAATATATTATACAAATTTGCATTTTCAAAACTAATAATGTCATACAGACAATTGAAAGGAACTCTATATTCCAGTTTTAATGAGATTTAGTCCAGATAATACAAGAAAGATTTTCATTCAATCTGCAGCATTCTAAAAAGCTTCACATATTAAAAGCGTCCTTTAATGAAGCGAACATGCAATTTATTGATTTGTACATGTTTACCTCCGTTACTTTCTCTAAAAATTCTGTTTTCTCAGCTTCACACATATCCATAACATTTTAATTAAAGCCAATTCTCTATTTTACTTGGTTAAGGACGACTTGATATAAAACATTATGACATTGTTACCACCCATCCACTTAGAAAATAATAAGTTTAGATAGGTGAAGGCAATCTTATTTATCTGATAAAATCTAGTATCATCTTTGTCAATATTTACTAGAATGGAAATAAGGTTCATAAATTATTTTTCATTGCTTCCGTTAACTTGTCAGCTGTACTCAATGACAAATTCATATTTGCGATCAACTCACATAGAATCGCCTCAGCACGTGTTATTTGTTTTTGAAGTATGTTTTGATCACTGACTTCCTTTCCTTTCATCATTGACAAAATGTTTCTATTTCCATTCACTAATGATTTCAATTTTGTATGATTTCCCGATTCCACATGCCGTGAACAGTCATTCCTTCCACCATGTGCACAGGAAAAGTCAGTTTCAGAGATATTTTTACAAAGACATAGTTTGAGGATTACTAAGTTGGTCAAACATATAACATCTTACAGAACAGTGTTAAGAAAAAAATTATGATGCAAATGACAGTAAAAGAACCATAACTCTTTCCAAGGATTATACATATTGTTGTTTAATGAACTTATCCCAGATGTTAAGATTTCTTATGAATGTGGTTAAAATTCAATGATGTGAACTCTATAGACTTAACATGAATACATCTGAAATGGGACATAACTCTAAAAGGTATAAATAGATATGGTTGGTTTAAAAAAGTTGTCTGTGATCTTGCAGAGATATACCATCAAAACATAACGAGTTCTTCAAAGGAACTGATGCTTCACTGAGTTATAAGAATTTCTAGGAATTCAAAAAATGAACGTTTCTTCATTTTAACTGCCGAGTGTTGAAACTATCTGATATTCTTCTACGATAACAAGATTTTCAAATTAGCTCTTGAGGTAGGCATACAGGATTTCAGTTTGGTACCATTTTGATTAGGACCAAGTTGTCATTGATATAAATCTTCTGGTGACATCATGGTGGCCATATCGTTTTCATTTAGAACCATCTAGACACCATAAAAACTCTTCTGATGTCAAAAATGACTTTTCATTTAAGCAGAGTAGTGAAATTTAGATTTTAAGGATGGACACAAACTGGACATCAAATCAGCACCATTTTAATTTCGGATCAAGAAAACGTCATAAGAAGTCTTTCGGTAAAAACACCATTCATTTAGGATAATTAATGATAACAAGCTGGCCAATGTGACAGCCAAATTAGACATCAGACAGACACCATTTTCATCAAGGAGTGACTAGACATCATAAAAAGTCTTCTGTTGAAATCATCATGTCAGTATGATGATCCATGCAGATGAATTAATGATGACAGCATTTTTTAGATGTTTGTTGTCTATGGCCCAGAAGAGTTAAAAATTGAAAGAGTTATGTAAGACACATCGACTCTCAAGTCATAAAGAGAAAACGTACAACTGTCATTTATCAAGCCAACAGCAGTTTCAACTTTAATAATGTAAATGACAAAATTATCTCATAAGCATACTATATATGTACAATAACTGGAATTTGATGCATCTACACACACACACACACACACACACACACACACACACACACATATGGAAACTGAAATCAATTTTTACAAATACTTTGATTGTAGCATAACAAAATGGGGATATAAAAAAGTCTTTTCAGACTGGGAGGTTGATAAACCCTAAGTACTCACCTGTGCAGTATCTCTTACTGGGGGCTAGTACAAACCCCTCATTGCACATACACTCAAAACTTCCTGGTGTGTTCATGCACTTCCCATTCAGACATATCCCTGTTTGAGTGGTGCACTCATCAATGTCTGCAAAACAGTACAATTTTAATTCTCACTACACATCAGTACCACAAAGAATGAGAACCATATACTTACTTAAATGTCAAACCCAACTGCAAATTGAACCGACCCTGATCTGTGACCACTTGATGTGCTGTCAGAGAGAGACCCTATTCTGGGCATTATGCAATGGCATATCACACTAACAATTTTGTTTACATTTGGAGTATACTCTATATATCAGTTAAATATATCAACACTAGTTTTATTATCAGATAATCATACAAGGTACAGTAGCTTGCCAACCTGGATGAAGAAAATGCATGAACAGTAAATATATATTTAAGTCATCAGTCTTTTGGAATAGACTGGAAATCACTTTTATGATCTACCTGGTGATTCTACACTGCAGTCAATGCGAGTTAGATTTTTAACATAGCTTTAACAATTTTTCAGTCACACTACAATGTATGCAGTGTGACAGTTTATAGTGATGTTTAGCACTGGGGAATCATGCTGCAGACATGTAGCATGATGTTCCACCCAGTCACATTATCCTGACACCAGGTCGAACAGTCCTAACACTACCTTTTTAATGCTATGCACCAAGCGAGGCAGCTGTTAGTCTTTAATATGACTTGGCCGGGATTCTACACTGGAAATGGAAGATTGATCAATAGAGAAAAAGCAGATGTTCTACTAAGAAAAGATTTAATTAAAGTACATGATACTCTCATATGTAAACTGCCCTTTTTAATTTTAACTTCATTTTCATTAGATTATGTAAAAGAATAGTATCTTTACCTATTATTAATTTCTCTTTTCAAATAATACTTGCTATTTCAAACTGAAATTTCTTTTCTTTTCACCGAATGTAGACTTCTGGTCTGAAAGAGTTTGTATTTGACCAAACTGATCTATATTATTCATTTTGATTTGAAAATGCAGAAATATGATATGACAGTTTGACATTACTCATTAATGTTTGTCTTTTCTTCAGTGGATTCAAAGCATATAAGCTCTTTTATATTGCTATGTACAAGAATATATATATATATACTGACCTAGTGAATGAACTCACATCACCGAGTGTGTCCACTACAAAATGTAATTCTCTGCCTTAGTGGCAATTTACAATCACATCTGCATATTGATAATTTCATTGGTTTCTTTTCTTGTTTTCTATTTTTTTCCACATTGATTAAATGAATATAATACACACTTATGATTTAAACATGATGGTTTTACATACACTTGGATATCTTCACCATTTAAATAATAATAATCGATTTTTAGAATATTATGTTATGTTTAAGAAAAAAACAAAGGCAAAACAACGTAACATTAAATACCATACAGTATGTGTATCCCATAACCGAGGAATTTACTGGTTTTCAACATTGTATCATTGATAAACACTGTTGATAAATCCAAATGAAAGTGCAAACACATCTTTATGAGACATATTCTTGTGATAAAATTGTGTACCATATTAAATGAATTTAGAAAATGGGAATTATTTTTTTTCATTATTATTTTTCATACGTCACTGGTGACTAATTTGTAGAAATTGATCATTGATCTAGAATCAAATTAAATGCAGATGCTCACAAGGATGTTTATTTAAGCATATTATTTCGCCAAATTTCTTTATACCATCACTTTAAATGCATGTTATTTTTTAAAGTATGTGATATATATATATATATATATATATATATATATATATATATATATATATATATATATATAAATCAAATTTTTATATATTTTTACATTTGTTTCATATACTTTTACTAGTTCCCAATAATGGCACTTTCAAATGATTTCTAAATGCATTTGACACAACCATTGTAACATGTATGTGAGAGCAAATGCACAAGTGTCCTCATTTCTTTGTTGCGGATAAAACATTACTGTAACTGTTCATACATAACACACTCAAATGCACAAGTGTCCTCATTTCTTTGTTGCAGATAAAACATTACTGTAACTGTTCATACATAACACACTCAAATGCACAAGTGTCCTCATTTCTTTGTTGCAGATAAAACATTACTGTAACTGTTCATACATAACACTCTAAAATGCATAAAATTACAACTGTTACGCCTTCATAGTCAATATATGAACTAAACCCTTCTTTCCAACGGAATCAACACAGACGCGAGTTCATCTAAGTTTAGAAGGAGGGGTTTTTATAATGTAATCACTCACTTTATATAGCTTTATTACTAGTCCATGATAGGATTGCAAATTTATGATTTATTTATTTGTCTATGTACTAATATTAATTTTACACATTGATTAAATATAATCTGCTTCACAGCTTTTCCCAATTTGCACAAATGAGTCCAGTCAAAAAACAACTTTGACCTCACAACTCTTCTCTTGAATTCCACAACATAGCATTGTCTCGTACATTTCTGACGTAGATATTTGCATTTTAAAGTTAAATCTTAAATAACATAATACCTAGGCTTTTCTTTCAATGAATTATATATTTGTCTGTATATAGGCTATTTGCTTGATGATTTACAAAAACTGACAATCTAATAAACTGGTGCTTCCCAGACGGCAATGTCTGACATTTTTGCCTACATTACTGGTACACTTAAGAGTTTTAAAATAATTTTATGATGAAAACGTTTACAAGGGGCAGTTAAAAAATCCAGATCAATGATTTTTTTCTTAAAACACAAATTGCTATATACAGACTATTGTTAAAGTTTTGAATTACAAGTATGTATGTTTTATCATTGAAGGATACATGCACAAATTGGGTAGTGATAGAGGCCTAGTTGCCAATTCATGAAATGGTTAATGGTCAATCAGTTATCAAAACACATGCCTGTGAATACGCAAGATTTTATTAGCCAATAAAATTGATATAAAAGCTAGGCCTGGGTACTGATGACTTAAAGAATACCTTTAGTATCATGACCCAACACTAGATTAAACTGGCCTAAGGTAAGGTGGCATCTCAAAACATTTATCAATGTACCTCTAAAAAAACACAAAATTTGACTTAGCTTCTATCAGAAACTGAACAACATGTGTATGTTTTGTAAAATCTAAAATCACATACCTTGACACTCTGTGCCAGTCTCAGCAAGGCGGTATCCATCATAGCAGTCACATCTGTAGGAGTATGGTGTGTCAACACAGCGACCATTCTTACACAGGTTTGCAAAGAAGCTGCATTCATTTCTTTCTATTGGCTGTGGACTCGTGCAAAGTCGAACATATGCATCTGAAAGAAAATATATTACTTCAACTCTTTGTATTTCCCTGAATAAATGGTATATCAAAAACCCAATTCAAAATGACTGATTAGTCCAATTCACAATGACTGACCAGGCCAATTCAAAATGACTGATCAGGCCAATTCAAAATGACTGACCAGACCAATTCAAAATGACTGACCAAGCCAACTCAAAATGACTGACCAGGCCAATTCAAAATGACTGACCATGCCAGTCCAAAAATATTATTGATGAGGGCCTGTTCAAAATTATTGTCTGACCAGAGCCAAGCCAAAATGACTGTCTGATTAGAGAAAATTAAATTATTGTCTGACCAGGGCCAAGCCAAAATGACTGTCTGATCAGGAAAAATTGACAATTCTGTCTGACCAGTAACAATCTGAAATGACTGTCTAATCAGGGAAAATTGAAAATTATTATCTGACCAGAGCAAAGCCAAAATGACTGTCTAATCAGGGAAAATTCAAAATTATCTGACCAGTTCCAATCCGAAATGAGTCTGATCAGGGAAAATTGAAAATTATTGTCTGACCAGAGCAAAGCCAAAAATACTGTCTGATCAAGTAAAATTGAAACTTGTCTGACCAGGGCCAAGCCAAAATGACTGTCTAATCAGGAAAAATTGAAAATTATTGTCTGACCAGTTCCAATCCAATATGACTAATCAGGGAAAATTGAAAATTATTGTCCGACTAGGGCCAAGCCAAAATGACTGTCTGATCAGGGAAAATTGAAAATTATTGTCTGACCAGTTCCAATCCAAAAAGACAGTCTGGTCATGGAAAATTGAAAATTAATGTCTGACTAGAGCCAAGCCAAAATGACTGTCTGATCAGGGAAAATTAAAAGTTATTATCTGACCAGGGCCAAGCCAAAATGACTGTCTAATCAGGGAAAATTGAAAATTATTGTCTGACCATGGCCAAGCCAAAATGACTGTCTAATCAGGGAAAATTCAAAATTATTGTCTGACCAGTTCCAAGCCAAAATGACAGTCTGATCAGGGAAAATTGAAAATTTTTGTCTGACCAGTTCCAATCCAAAATGACTCTGTTGTATTTAACTGTTTCATTAATTTTCAATGGAACACCTAGGTGGACATATTCGCACCCATAATTCCAGTGCCATTTCCCTATCACAGGTGGTATAGATGCATTACTTGAATTTTCTCAGATAAGATTTTGTTGCTGGATGGTACAAATGGCAGAACAAGCAAGGAAGTCGTATCCATTTTTCAAGTTGACTTAGACTTTGTACAATGAATACATCAAGTTACCAACATTAGGGCAAGTAAAACCAGACACTGAGATATTTTCTGGCATTTCCACAAGATCAGAGTAACACCTCTTGCATTACCTGGAATCTACATGATGTATGTTTATCGATTGTTTCCCCACAATCATTTTAATAAAGAGAAAAGAACAACAAATTAACATATATAATTTTTTGAAGGTATATCTCTTTATTTACTTGTTTGCCGATTGCTAATTTTAAGACATGCAATACCATAGTACTCCTGCCTTTTCATTTAAAAAAATGTAGGAAAAATAATTAGATTTTATAGGGTAATCATGTAATAATATAGCAATAATTATGTGTTATTATTTCCAATTCAATATTTCATTTTAAGTGCTGGAATGAGAATAAATTCTACTGTAATGTCACATCATTACATAACTCAATGAGAATAAATTATATCATTGCAAAACAGTGAAAAATATCTGCTGCATAACAAAAAACATTTTTAAACACTAAACCAGTTGCAGATACAAGGACATCATTTTAAATGCACAGTTAATCATTGTTCTAACCTGTATTGGGTTCAGGACAAAGCTGGCACAGATCACTGTCACCCCAACCCTTCCCCACTCCACAACAGCAGTCCTGGAAAGATGTCTTGGCCGAAATCTCATCTGAACACACATTGTTCCTAATCCTTGTGTAGCAGAATTTCTTTCTTACAGCTATCAAAATAAAAACGGAAATATACAGACCAAATAATTTTTCTTTTCAGAGTTATTACCAAATATATTTCATCAGGATGACCAAGAAATCTACCTTTTCATATGCCAAAGTATTTCTGCTACCACTTTAAAACATTAAAAGAAATAAAGGTAACAGAGAACATATATAAAGATTTTAGAATAACTATCATGAATAGCAATGAGTACATGACAAAGAGACCTGCTCAATAAAAAATTTTCAACATGGCATTAAACAGCAAAATTTCTGACAAGAAACCAATGTTTTGGTAAAAATGGGCATTCAAGGGCTATAACTCTTCCCAATGATAACATGGAATGCTAAAAACATCATTCAAGACATCATAAATATAAGGCGCATGATAATCCTTGCTGAAATTCAATATTCCTAAGTATAGTTAAGCTAAAGACCAGAGGATATACATTCAGAAGACATAACACTTTTTAATGATAATGTAGAATGCTTGAAATAAAACTCACTCAAGTTCCCATCAACTTCAAGTTCCCTAAATTCAGTTTAAAGGTAAAAGCTACATAGATTTATGCCACAGAAACAAAGTGAAGAGTCAGGCAATCAGTGGCCATAACATCTGTAAATTTCATGGATATTTTTGCTAGAAATCAAACAAACTCAAGGTGTCATCAATCTAAAGAAACAAGTCAAATCGTGTTGAAATCAAAGACATTTTGGTTAATTTTTCTTTGCAGAAACCAAAGACATGAGAATGAGTAATCAATGTCTTAAAAATGAGACTAAACCCATAAGAGGCATATACATATCTTCGAGTCAATGTGTGTACCAAACTGCAGCAGAAATAGTTGAGTGGTTCTTGAACTTTGCCAGTTATAAGCAGCATTCCATATGAAATTAATTGTGCAGGGAGATAACTCTATCCATCTTGGACCCACCAAGACAAAATCCACAATTTTAAGTCAATGTCCAGACCTAACTGTATCAGCAATGTTAAATCATTTTTAAACTATGCTGGTTAAAAGGATCTGAAGTAGAGGAGATGTACAACTGATACATAAAAGACTTTAACTCTATGAAAGTGGACCTCAAATGGTGAAACTTAAAAAAGACACATTAATGTGTGGGAGGCAATTCATTTACTAAGTAGAATCCAATTATGTGCAAAGGTTACAAGGCTGTGCCAGATATAAACAACACCCTTTGTGAAGATAATGAGTCCAATGTCAAGGGCTACAACTCTATCAAAAATGGAGTTGATGATAAGAAACCATAACAAAGATGCATCTGGGTCTATAAGACATCTGGGTCTATAAGAAATCTAGGTCTATCAGACAATGCAAACATCAGTCTGCATCCAAATATCTTCAATAGTTAATGAGCTATGATGTTACATGTTTGTTGTTCTTTTTTGTTAAGTTACATGAAAAATTGAGCAAAAATGGCAGTAACTGCATAAAACCTAGACGTGATAAGATGAAATCCTTTAAATGGTAGATGTACATATTGTAGGTAATACAATATAACATCCAGTTAGGTATAAGACTTGCAAAGCTCTGATGACTAAAATCAGTGTGAATGGATGGACAGACAGACAGACAAACAGGCAGATGAAGCTACTGACAAACAGAAATAGTGATTAAAAAAGGGCCCTTGCATCTCATGGTATTAGATGAAATAACTGAGTTATCAGACATAATTTCGTTACCCAAGTCAGTGTATTTAGCTAAAGATATTGGTCATATATCTAAAAAATGTATTCAAGAACAGAAATATGTTAAATGGATTGTCTTACCAATGCATTTCTTTCTATCTGCAGTGAGCTCATACCCAGGGTTACAAGTACAGAAGTAACTTCCCTCAGTATTTGTACAGACTCCTGCTCCACATATGTCCCTGTCCTCACACTCATTGATGTCTGAAAGATTAAAAAAACAATGACGTAATGAAAATTACCCGATATTTTATGGAATTTTTATTTCAATGTCCTTGTCACATCTTGACATTATATATTTATATTACCATGTCATCAAGCATGTAATTTTAATAATACTGACAATTATGAGGACTTTGTAGAGCGCATAATCTTTAGAAGCACAAAGCGCTTTACAACATTTGACAACACTTAAAAAAACATATATAATGATATGATTACATAAATAAAAACAAACCCCAAGAAATTAGAAAAGAGAAAACATGCTGTAAATAGTTATGGTAGGAAACATTATTAGGTCTTTAAGTCTGATACTTCACAAGTAATTAAATAATTAAGTTTATAAAATTCAACCAAACAACAAATAAAAAAAACATACCGATTATTTGACTTGCATCATAAATTTTACATAAAAGAAGCACTGATATTAAATCTTCTAAGATTTATGCTGAAGTACAGCTTGAGTCAAAGATTCAAATATGTCTAAGGTGCAAAAAATACATATTAGTATAATATTTCTGTCAAAATTTTCAAGATTTTTCCAAGGTTTTTCAAGGTTTAAAATCATGTTTTTCATTGTGCATTATTACATCAATTTAAAAAAAAAATACATAAATGAAACTGATTGTAAACAAGTTAATACTTAATACTACTTTAAACAAGGAATATTTCTTGCAAATTTATTTTGAAAAAACAAAAACCATGAAATCAAGAGTATGATCACTGATACACTTTCCATTAATACTAAACATCAGGGCACTAGAATAATGTACAGTAGCTGAACAATGTTCATTTTACTCTGTTTACAACGTCCAAAATATTATATTGAAGTTGTCAGTTCTTGTAATTTCTCATCAAGCTGTTTTTCAAGAGTTCCAAATTCAGCTATTTTTTCCTTTACACTTTTCCTCCAACTATTTGATGTTGTAAATTTCCAATGAATCTGCTTTCAAAGCAGCTGTCATTGTATCAATGTCTTTTTCAGTACTTGCCTCTCTTCTTCACCTACCCCCATTAAAAAAATTTAACAAAAATATTTGTTTTTTGTCATTATCATGTATTTCAAAACAGAGAATGGATATTTAAAATTATTTCATGTTTCAATATATTAACATTTCTCTCAGCTATATTGTATTTTTTTAGATTTATCATGTTCACTGCCATTGTCTATCCTATTTCCACTAAATCCAAAATTAGAACTGGATTTAACTTATTTCATAATTAAGACTATGTACAGTTTCTATATTAAAAAACAAATCTCTGTGTTCACAGACATACCTCTTTCATGAAAAAAATTATATGCTGAAGGGTTCTTGTTTTTCCATATTTGCTGTTAATGGCAGTGCTATTACAAGAGTTGGGAAGGTCTCAGCTGAATCTGACAGTAGAGAACTCTCTCCCACTGCATGCAAATCAATATCCTTCTTGCATAAGTTTTATTTTGCAAAGCTCTCTGAGAAAGATCTGATTATCCAAACTTTATATTTTTCTTCATCAGGCCACCAAACTTGGAATCAGCAGCCATCAATTTTAAAGCATACAAATGATTCAAATTTAAATTGCAGATACATCTGGGCTTCAAAAATTTGGAAGTTCATAATGTATGACTGTGCAGTGGCCAGTTGTGGAAATTTCTGTTCTGGCACAAACTCAGTGAGATATCATTTTTGTTTTTTTTTTCCTTTTTTTTTTACTTAAATCTGTAAAATAAAAACTATCAATTTCTTTCAGTTTCAAGAAAATCAAGGCTTTTCAACATACCCAGACAATATTTTGAATTTTCAACGAGTTTTAAAGGCCTTGAGGGACAAATTCATATTTCAAAGCTTTACAAGGTTTTCAAGATTTCAAGATCCCCTACAGACCCTGTACTTTGCCTTTGCAATAAAATAGCCTTTGCATTGATAGCCTTTAAAAAAAAAACAACAGGCTTCTGGGATTGGCTTGCTTTGTAATAAATAGTAACCTTTGTCTTTGATGTCATGTTGCTAAATTCAAAGAAGTAGTTTACTGCTCGCTGCCAGTTGTGTTTATTCACCACTAAGCCTTCTATGTGTTTGGCATATGTAGTTAAAGATTGTCACTTGCATGCAAGTGAATGTGTCTTTAAATAATGATTTTTATTTGTGAGATACTATCATACAGTAGACCTGGACATAATTCAATCTTGATTATTTTGCACCTACCACCATGTCCTGTGTGAATGCCAATTGTCTTCATTATATTGGTTGATTATTTCCCTTTGTTTGCGAAATCATCTGCTCCTCTTCTGGCCTTCACAAATCATTACATATTTTTTTCCCAAATATTCTGGATTATGTTGGGTCATCGATGCCCATGCATGAAGCACAATATTGTGTCACTTTAAAATTTGTTCTATTGTTTAATTTTATTTTCAAAATTCTTGTGAATACTGGTGAAAAGGAACCAAAGTTAGCTTCAATATATCAGCCAACAAAAAAATTAATAAATAAGTCACACTTAATAGAATCCAGTCAGCTTCAGATGTTAGCATGTTTGTAATAAAAATAAATTTTGTCTTTGATGTCATGTCAGTAAGTTCAAAGAAGGAGTTTACTGCTTGCTGCCAGTTGTGTTTATTCTCCACCAGGACTTCTATATACTTGGCATCTGTAGTAATAATTAATACAAAGGAGCACTGATGTCTGCAGGTAAATAGTAATGATAATTTTCTAATGAGTGCTTGTGAAAAGATTGTCACTTACACTCAAATGAATGTATTTTTAAATAATGATTTTTATTTTCGAGTTGCTGTCATACAGTAGACCTGGATACAATGCAATCTTGCACCTACCACCATGTCATGTTTGAATGACAGTTGTATTCAACATATTGGTTAATTATTTCCCTCATGTTTGTGATTTTGTAGGATCCAGTTTTCAGTCAGATAACATATTCAAATGTTTGAGCACAACCAAACACAATTTGTTTCTCAATGTTCCTGTCCATGGACAACATGGTGGGTGTTATCAGATGTCAGCAATACATGCTACAGTATGTAAGCCTACATTATATATACAGATTTCATGGATATAATTTATTCTTTAATACTCACATTGAAAAAATGGAATAAATGATAATAATACAAGGTTAGTTTCTTTTATTATCAAAAAAGCATTTTTTTAATCTATTTAATTGCAATGGACAGTTGGAGAAGGAAAGCACAAATTCATTACAAATTTATTTTGTTTCTTAAGTTTTGGGACATATGACCTAGGTGAAAATTGTTTCACCCTAAGTTCTGGGACAGGAAATTGTTATTTTATCATGTCCAAATAAATATGGTAAATATGGTAGTTGAAATTAGAGTAATATAATTATTAGGACAGGCAATTAAATGGTGTTGATCAGCTTATTGTATGACAAAGTTGAACAAATGAAGTGTAAAATATTTATCTACAATGAAAAAAAGCAAGAAAAAAAACAATACAATAGCTGGAGTGTACTTTTCTGTAGTCCAAGAATCATTCAACTGATGATAAGGCAAAGTTGAATTTGACACTTGACTGATTAGCATGCATCTGAGCACAAGCAGAAGGAATAACTGATGGCTGGTGGGATGTGGGTTCTGCTATCCAATCAGAAATAACTCCTGACTGACTTCTACTTATGCAAGTTTATTCTTTCTAGTTCTTCTTGTGCAAAACAAACCAGTGGCATAGCCTTGCAAGTAATAGATATGCAAGATTATACTCCTAATGTATTATGATCTGGTATCTAAATAAAATACATTCCTACAAGACTTGCTTGTGAATGGTAATGGCAAATATCACATAATGTACCTACTTATCTGAATCCTGCATATATTGATATACACACACCATGCTAACACTAGGCAACTATTAACATTGCCTTTTGGGATTAACATTTGCTGAAGATTTGACAGATTTTAATAAAAACAAAATCTCTTGTAATGGGCTTTTTCTTTTGTCTACTACTGTAACATGTTTGCAAGATTGTATAAAAGATGTAACAAGTTAATTTTCTTAAGAAAGAAACATACAGAAATGTATAATTCAGCTAGAAATAAAATTTAGTTCACCTGAAAATGTTTAGAGAATAGGGGAAGTATACAAGAAAATAATAACAATAATAGGTAATTACTAAAACTAAATGAAAGCCAGATGATGAATGGAATGCAGCCCTTTTCTGGTAAATCAGATAATCACATTTCAGTATTTTTAAGGACAAAATTTGCTGACCACTTTGAATTCAAAGCTAGAACTGTAGAACAGACCTCAGACCATGCAATAAGACAGCCTAGTATAGACTCTGCAATTAGACAGCCTACAACAGACACTGCAAACAGACAGCCTACAATAGACCCTGCAATAATACGGCCTAGAATAGACTCTGCAATTAGACAGCCTACAACAGACACTGCAAACAGACAGCCTACAATAGACCCTGCAATATTACAGCCTACAATAAACCCTGCAATAATACGGCCTAGAATAGACTCTGGAATTAGACAGCCTACAACAGACACTGCAAACAGACAGCCTACAATAGACCCTGCAATAGTACAGCCTACAATAAACCCTGCAATAATATGGCCTAGAATAGACTCTGAAATTAGACAGCCTACAACAGACACTGCAAACAGCCTACAATAGACCCTGCAATCAGACAGCCTACAATAGACCCTGCAATAATACGGCCTAGAATACTCTGCAATTAGACAGCTTACAACAGACACTGCAAACAGACAGCCTACAATAGACCCTGCAATATTACAGCCTACAATACACCCTGCAATAATACGGCCTAGAATAGACTGCAATTAGACAGCCTACAAAAGACCCTGCAAACAGACAGCCTACAATAGACCCTGCAAACAGACAGCCTACAATAAACTCTGCTCTAATAAACTGACACCATGAAAAAAAAAATGATTACCTTCACAGACTTTGGTGATGGGGTTTTGTCTTGATCCCTCTTTACACTCACAGATGTAGGACCCAACTGTATTGACACAGTTTCCTCCAACACACAACCCTTGGATGGCTTTGCACTCGTCAATATCTAGAAAATAGGCATTTAAAATTAGCACGCCTCATAATCTTTTCTGGATAAGCTCCATGTCCTGCTCCACAACCTACAGGGGTTTAAAATTCACTCGACCAACTTAAAATTGCAAATAAAATTCTCAGTGGTCTAGTGAATTTTCCAATCACTAACCTGTGCAAATTTGGGGCTGTCTTTTGTTTCTCTTTAATGAAAAATATGTTCTGACAAGAATATCATTGACTTTTTTTGACTGAAAGTCCATACTTTCTATTGGGACTTTATTTTCCATTATTTTGATCAAGTTCAAGCAAGCATTTAATTCTCACTCTGTGAATGCTTACCAGAGGGAACGCAGACTGGTCTTAATGTTGTAACAGGTTTCAGAAAGGTCACAGAACTTTTCACAGGACTGATTTAGGTCATAAATATCATCACAGTTTGCATTTCAAGAATAGCAAATAGATTTGTAAGTGATTTTTTAAAACCCAAGCTCCAGTTTTGGTTGTGACACTTTGAGTACATCTAAATCAGTGAAATTCAGCAATTATGGAAAGAAAATAAAAGTGCAAAACACCTGGCAGTTCTGAGAATCTAACTTTAGTCTGGCTAAAATTACAGTTTTGTCAAAATTTCTGCACATGCACTATAATTTCCAGATATGAATTCAAATATTTTGATGTGTGCTCAGGTCTAATACGAGGTGGAATTTGCAGCACTGAATTTGCAAATAAAGGTTTTAACTGATGAATAGTTTTAGGGTTAGGGTTAGGGGTTTTGTCTTCAAGGAATATGTAAGAGTAAGCATACTTTCAATTCATATTAAATTAAAAGTAACATCAAAAATTATTTAAATAATATTAGACATATAGACAAAGATAACTTAGCAATTCTTTTCATTTATTATCATTCTCACTATGCCTATTGCCTAAGATACATATAATTTTGTGTGTAATACTTAATTTTCTAAGAAAATGCTTCTAAACAAAGTTTAAAAATTTCATCAGGGATTTTTTTATTACAATAGAAAGGCTCTTTAAAAAGATGACTAAGTTCATCAAAGACATAATTAATTTTTGTACTAATGAAAAAGGTTGCAAAATCTGGATATGGGATATGACAGCCTGCCAAACTTACCTTGACAGGTATTTTTCTGTAAGTGTGGGATGTAACCCCGCCTACATGGGTGTGGCTCAGCAGGACACTGCTCACAGGGGTTTCCCCAGGCCATACCAATAGTTGCACAACACAAGTTCTTGGTACACACAACTCCAGGCAGTGCTCCACGGCAGGTGTTGTCAGCTAATTGGGTAAAACATGGCCCAGTACGCTGGTCTACAAAGTAAATAAACATGTCAAGTCAGGATTATGTATTAAACATTCACTGGAATTAATTTATAAAAATATATTTTAAAATCCATTCAAAATTCAATCTTTAATAAATTTCTCAAAAAAAACCCTAAAGAACCTAAATCTGTTAGCAAGCATGTACTTAAAAGAATATAAAGATATAAAAGGTAATGGTTAAGTTTGTGAGCAATTATCTTCAATTATCTTAATTAAATACCCAGGATGAGGCAAGAACAGGAAGTTATTTGAGTAAACGGACTTTTAATTCGATGACAGGATATTTATTTAACAGATTAATTTTACAAGGATGGTGGGAAACATAAAAGTGTAGCAAGATAAGCATGTAAAATGGCAATGGATTGCAGGATGAAATGATAGTGTACAAAGACCAAGGAAAAACACTGCAATGCATCGGAATCTGAACAACTTAACAACTTACCAGTTTCACACCTTGTCCCACCAAACCCTTGTTTACATCGGCATAAATTACCAATACATCTACCTCCATTCTGACAACCACTGCCACAAAGATCCACTGTGAAAACAAAAACAACAGTGATTGATTGTAGAAGTATATGATTTCTCCTTTAAAAATTTTGTTTTTATAAAAGAGAGAGAGACAACCATCTAGTTTGCATGAAATATGTGTAAACTAGGTAAAGGATGATGTTCAAAGCTAAAATGATAAGATTTTTTTACAGTACCTGACATATCCAGCTTGGCAAATAGATAAGTGCTTTTATTTAGGTAATTACATTTGTCCTTAATTAAATGAACACACTGTACTTTGTTACAGCTAGAGACTTAACTGTTAAAGGAATATACTTTTAAAATGCCTTGATGGCCATGGAAACTTACACAGACTTAACTGGCAGAATAAACATCATGCACAAAAAAGGATGTGTACTAATAGATCTGTTACTAATGTGTGCTTAAACAAGCCCCTCAAAGAGAATTGTTGATCTACTGGACAAAGAGAATTTCTAAGAAATCCATGATAGGTCAGTTTATCCTTTCCTTCTGCACCATCTCTGATAATCTGTAGAAATCCCCACATACAAAACCTGGTAATAAAACTGTTCTCATACATGTCTGAGTTAATCTCATCACAAGATAAATGCTTTACAAACACTGTCATGACCTTTGACCTTGAAAATTTAACAGACTGTCAGAGATAAAATCACTGAACTTAAGTGTTTCAATAGCAACATGTACCCACATGCCAAGTTTGATTAAATCTATTATAATTACTTATTAAAAATGAAGTAAAAGACCAAATGATCTAGCGACATTCACAATATCCTTCAGGCATAGCCATAAAATGAGTGATAAAAATTAATTCAGACTTGTTTGTGTTATTATCACACTCACAAGCCAGTACAGCTAGAATCATAAGTTAAAACATTTGACCTGAAAGGCAATATCAGAGTGCTATCAAGTTCAACAGTGGAATGCAATTAAATAGAAAACAAAGTCAAAATTGATTTGTGTATGCACAGGTTACAGTTTTCATAAACTATAAGCTAAGTACAGAAATGCAAGCAATGACTTTTTGACTTGGCCTCACGGTCAATAAACCTTTACCAAGATAGAAGAGAATTGTGGGTAATATTTTTGTGGTCTGTTTGCTTTTGACATTGATGCCATATCAAATTCAATTTCAAAACAACTCCAAAACAACTCTTTCATTAAGGGACCAAGATTTCAATAGAAAGGGATCAGAATGAAGAACAAAGGCCTTAGATTACTGTCTTAACATCCTCTATGAGGAACAAAGGCCTCAGATTACTGTTTAAACATCCTCTATGAGGAATAAAGGCCTCAAGTTACTGTCTTAACAGCCTCTATGAGGAACAAAGGCCTCAGATTACAATCTTAACATCCTCTATGAAGAACATAAGCCTCAGATTAATGTCTTACCATCTTCTCTGAAGAACATAAGCCTCTGATTACTGTCTTACCATCCTCTCTGAAGAACAAAGGCCTCAGATTACTGTCTTACCATCCTCTATGAAGAACATAAGCCTCAGATTACTGTCTTACCATTCTCTATGAAGAACATAAGCCTCAGATTACTGTCTTACCATCCTCTATGAAGAACATAAGCCTCAGATTACTGTCTTACCATCCTCTATGAAGAACAAAGGCCTCAGATTACTGTCTTAACATCCTCTATGAAGAACATAAGCCTCAGATTAATGTCTTACCATCTTCTCTGGAGAACATAAGCCTCAGATTACTGTCTTACCATGAAAAACTTAAGCCTTATATTACTGTCTTACCATCATCTATGAAGAACATAAGGCTCAGATTACTGTCTTACCATCCTCTATGTAGATCAATGGCCATGAAAACTGACAGATAAGAATATTCCAGGTGTGCCAATAATCTGACTATTAATGAGTTGTGATCAGTTGGGGTTTTGTTTGAATGCTAACTATCAATAATTTAAACAAACAAAATGACAATTAGTTCTTCTTGAGGATGCAGCTGGCGCAATTCCCCAATGGAGCTTGGACCACTCAACCAGTTCAAAACCTGTGCAAGTCAGGAGGTTGTCCTCTGTAACTGAAGTAACCAAGCATACACCAATAAGAGCCATTAGTTCTGCTAGCCCTACAAAGGACTACTAGGTCAGGAAATGAGTACAATGTGTATTGTTTTTTAAGTTTGATTTACATCAATATCAAAAGTCACCCAAAGAATTTCTACATCAAAAGGTGTATTTCTCTGCTAGAGTTTTTTCTCACTTACCCACAGACATCGTCAGTGAGCCAAGGCAACCCTGCATTTATGGAGGTTCTTTGGATTTTTTTCTCACTTACCCACATACAACCTCAGTGAGCCAAGGCAACCCTGTATTTATGGAGGTTGCTTGGGTTTTTTCTCACTTACCCATAGACAAATTGGGTTTCTGCATTTTTTATGTCTAGTATTCAAACTCCTTCATACGCTGGTGGTCTGATCTGCATTATTTTCATTTGAAATCAATTGAAAAAGCAAGAAATTCTTTGTGAAAAACTCCATATCAATGTGATGATTTGTGCAAAAGTAGCAAGAATGGCAAGATTTTTGAAGATTTTCAGAAGACATAGTCATATAAAGATTCTCAAAATGGACATAAAACATTTTGGGGAGGAGAATGAAGAAGCATCATTTTAATATTTTAATATAATAACAACTATAGACTGCAAGAAAAAAGATATTTTTAAAAAAGTAAGAATGGCCAGCTTTTCAGAAGTAACAGGAGTTTGCATACTTTGGGACTGTAATAGAAAAAGTTGTTTTATGGGAATTTTGTACCCTCAGTGAGGCAAGGCAACCCTGCATTTATGGAGGTTGCTTGGGTAATTGCTGTAACACTGCAAAATGGTAACCATGGCATTCATATAGGAAGTCTGATTGGCACCATTTATACTTAAATGCATCTATAAATAATATAAAGTTTTATTGAAAATCCATGACAATATAACTATTTGTTTACAAGTAGTCAAAAAAGGAATTGCAAGATAACCATCATGTTATCCATTTTCTTTCACTATGAACTGGATATCATTAATATAAAAATTTTCCTCGGAAAAACCATAAAAATATGATTATAAGGTTTTTTCCTGGAAACCCATGTCAATATGATATTTATTTTCTTCTTAGAAACCCATACCAATATGATTATAATATTGTCGGATTTTTTCCTGGAAACTCATATCAATAAGATCAAAAAAATTCCTGAAAACCCATATCAATACAATCAAGTTTTTTTTTTTCCATGAAACCCATATCAATAAAATTAAATGTTTTTTTCCCATGAAACCCATATCAATAAAATGAAAAGTTATTTTCCTGAAACCCATATCAATACAATAAAAAGGTTTTTCTGGGAACCTGTATCAATACAATGATAAGTTGTTTTCTTGTTGGAATCTATATCAATATAATGACAAGTTTATTTTTTCCTGGAACCCCAAATCAATACAATGATAAGTTTATTTTTCCCTGGAATCCCAATTCAATATTATGATAAGGTGTTTTTACTCCATGAAAACCCATATCAATATGACCAAGAATACAGTATCTGTAGTAAGATTTTCAAGCTGACCAATATGGCATCCATATTGGATTTCAGATCAGCACCTTTTAATTTTGGATCCACTAGACATTATAGGAAGTCATGTAATAAAAATCCCAATGCATCATAACAAAATTTCCAAGATGGCCATTGTGGTGGCAATACTGGATGGCAACATTTTTACCTAACTAGACCTTGTGTGAAATCCTCAAAGAAGTTTAGTAGTAGTAGCTGCAACAAACTTATTCTAATGGATGGACTACAGATAAATAAAAGGACATTGCATAAGCTCTTTTGGTTTATGACTAACGAAAAAGTCATATGGTCATTTATGTATTAAATACTGTTTTTTTCAGTAATGGGTGTTAATTTTATAATTCAATTCTACATACCTCATTAAGTAAATATGGCAAAATCAACATTAAATTATATGAACATTTATTTTACAAGATCTACCTAAAGATGTGATCCAGTACAATCTGGATTGCCGTGATGTCACAAATAAAAGCTATGCATGTTGATAAACAAACTCATACTACCCTATCTTGTGATGAATAGACAGCTCTTTCCTTGACCCAGTTTTGTACCTGGCCACTACTGTAAAAGTCCATAGCAATAAATAATTTTCTTGTAGAAGTTTACTGATGACAGATCAGGTGCAGTGTATTCAATAATCAGGACTGAACAGACTTTGGTTAAGCAAAATTAGTATTACAATTTTAAAAGTTTATATTTAAGATGATTAAAAGTGCATATATGTTTTGTATGACTTTTACTATAGTAGCATTAAACAAAATATACATCTGGTTACTTACCTAATTGTTTTGAATTTAATTGGTTTTATAATTAAGCAACAAATGCAACAAATTTGTATCTACATACTATATATATAAATATATTCAAGCATCAGATTGTATTGCCCCTTTTCTTTCATAAAACTGATGTGCTTAAGCACATTAACAATTCTATAATGGCACATATTTCTTTCTTTCTTGCAAGATAAACATGGTTGTATAATCCAAAAATGAAATGATAAAATGCAAATTAAAGTTTATAAAAATATTTTTCTAATAATAATCTTCATTAAGGGATCTACATTTAACAATCATTGTTTTAGATTTTACAAAACTCCCCACAATGTGAGAACTTATTTATTTATGTGGTAAAAACATGATTAGTACAAACACAAATACAATGAATTTACAGTTCACACAAAGCAAATTTGCATCTCTAATAATGGGGATACAACAAATTCTGGATACAACTAACTCATCTGGGGTGTTGCAAGAGGTTCATTCTAAACATATCTTACTTCATCAATTTTCTGGACAGATTTTTCATTTTTATTGGCTCTACTGTGTGTAGATACCATAAAACTCACTTAAAACTCCAACTGCAAACAAATTAGATCCTGATCTGCTATAGCATAATGTACCAACTGATCAGGGTCTATATTTTCTGTTCTACTCATTACTTCTAATAAACTGCACAGACCCAGATCTGCTGGCCAATTATATGATGGAAGATTTGGTCTGTGCAGTTTACAGGTGGACTTATAATTGAGCATATACAGTAGTCTGTATCTATTTTACTGTTTGAATCACAGGTGGGAAAATATGTCCAGTAGGACCAAGGTACAATCCAAGTAGAATGACTTACCATTTGAATCACAGGTAGGTGATATCTGTCCTGTGGGACAAAGACACAGGCCAGGCCTCATGCATGTCCCACCCCCACATCCTCCAATACAAATTGCTGATTGGGGAGAAAAGAGATGAGGTGATTAAAGTTCATAAGTAGAAACATGCAAGCTTGCAGCTGCACAAGCTGCACACCTGCAGAGTATAACTTTAGCTGCATTATCCTGATTGGTATTTAAAAGTTAAAAAAAATCACACCTGGGTGATACATTAGATTTTCTTCATTTGTATATAAATGTTAAAATTCACACCTGCCTAATACATTTAATTATCTTAATTGGCATCTCAATGTTAAAAATCACATCTGCCTGATACATTTAATTATCAGCTTATTGCCTGATACTTATCTTTATGTGTTAAATATTTCTGAAGCAAAAAGATAATACAGCAATGACAAAGGTTGAGAATACATGTAAGTATGTAAGCAAAGTTAGGTCAATAGGTGCTAATCAATAATGTAACTTAAAAGTTTTGTATTCTAAAATTCAAGATCTATCCATTTCCCAATGGGTTTCTGCTGAATGTAACCAACATGTAATACCAGATGTTGAATAATAAGGAAGAGGAAGCACTTAAGGTGCAACTCCAGCACATGATTCACTAACAGATGATGATATTTGGAAAAGCAATACACAAACTACAAAATTCATTAGCATCTATCCTGATTAGATGTTTATATCAGGAAATAAGAAACTTTAAACCTGCAAAGGCCACTAAGTGATTTTGTATTGTTTGAAAATACATCCATCCTGTGAATGACATCCTATCCATACAATATTATTAAAAATCATGAAAAGACTGGGAAAAAAAACCCACTAACAGTATTCTTATATTCTAAGAATACATAGAAAGGTTACCAAATAATTTCTTTATGAAAAGGTTGAGATGACCCCATCAGGGAATGACAATTAAAAATGACAAAATGCAAAATATGTGAGTGCATAATGAGGATGGTATATGTTATCTGGCATTCTTCCTGTCAGCTAGTTCCTAACTAAATATAAACACATTTCTGACTGATTCATGGCATTTTGTTTTGGATACCTAAATTTCAAATTTCAGCTGAAGAAATATTTCTGATTAAAGAAATTTTTTTACAGGCAATTCATTAGGAACTGACTTATTTCATTATGGATTATGTAGAAATAAAATTCATCCATGGATTACAAATATCCCATTTAGAAAAACATGATGACAAATTTAAAAATCAAAATATCAAGGTGCACAGATTTAAATGTTCCTATAAAAATATGCACATAACCATCCATGTATGATCTCTGTATTTGCAATAACCATGTTACAGTGGAAGGCCTAACGGGGACAGATGGTGGTATTTACAAGCATTAGGGTTTTATAGTGAGAGTTCTCTATTTACAATAACTGTGTTATAATATTGGGCCTTACATTGAAAGTGATGTATTTACAATAACTGTGTATAATAATGGACCTTATAGTCACAGCGCTGTATTTACAATAACTGTTATAATAGATTTTACAGTGCAAGTGCTTTATTTACTATAACTGTTATACTACTGGGTCTTACAGTGAGTGCTGTATTTAAAATAACTGTTATAATGAAGGGCCTTATAGTGAGAGTGCTATATTTACAAGAACTATGTTATAATGAAGGGGCTTCAAGTGAGAGAGTACTATATTTACAAGAACAGTATTATAATGAAGGACCTTACAGTAAGAAAATGCTATAATTACAAGAACTGTGCTATAATGATGGACCTTACAGTGAGAGAGTGCTATAGTTACAAGAACTGTGTTATAATGAAGGGCCTTCCAGTAAGAGAGTGCTCTATTACAAGAACTGTGTCATAATGAAGACCTTATTGTGAGAGTGCTATATTTGCAAGAACTGTGTTATAATGAAGGACCTTATAGTGAGAGAGTGCTATATTGCAAGAACTGTGTTATAATGAAGGGGCTTATAGTAAGAAAGTGCTCTATTTACAAGAACTGTGTTATAATGATAGGGGCTTATAGTAAGAGTGCTATATTGCAAAAATTGTGTTATAAAGAAGGGGCTTATAGTAAAAGAGTGTTCTATTTGCAAGAACTGTGTTATAATGAAGGGCCTTATAGTGAGAGAGTGCTATATTGCAAGAACTGTGTTATAATGAAGTAGCTTATAGTAAGAGAGTGCTCTATTACAAGAACAATATTATAATGAAGGGGCTTATAGTAAGAGTGCTCTTTTTACAAGAACTGAGTTATAATGAAGAGGCTTATAGTAAGAGTGATCTAATTACAAAAACTGTGTTATAATGAAGTGCCTTATAGTGAGAGAGTGCTATATTGCAAGAGATGTTATAATGAAGGGGCTTATATTAAGAGTAATCTTTTTACAAGAACTGTCTAATAATTAAGTGCCTTATAGTGAGAGAGTGCTATATTGCAAGAGATGTGTTATAATGAAGGGACTTATATTAAGAGAGTAAACTTTTTACAAGAACTGTGTTATAATGAAGGGGCTTATATTGAGAGGGTACTCTTTTTACAAGAACTGTGTTATAATGAAGGGGCTTATAGTAAGTGATCTTTTTACAAGAACTGTGTTATAATGAAGGGATTTATTGTGAGAGAATCTTTTTACAAGAACTGTGTTATAATGAAGGGCCTTATAGTGAAAGAGTGCTCTATTCACAGGAAGTGTAATAATGAATGGCCTTATAGTGAGAGTGCTCTATGTACAAGAACTGTTATAATGAAGGGCCTTATAGTGAGAGATTATCTTTTTACAAGAACTGTGTTATAATGAAGGGATTTATTGTGAGAGATGATCTTTTTACAAGAATTGTGTTATAATGAAGGGCCTTATAGTGAGAGTGCTCCATGTACAAGAACTGTGTTATAATGAAGGGCCTTATAGTGAGAGAGTGCTCTATGTATAAGAGCTATTCCATCATTATTATACAGATCAAGATACTTATTTCCTGACCAAGCAGTTAACTCATTTGCTATAACTTGGAACAGACCTACTTACGAACAATACATCTGTTTACTCCAGTGGGACTACTCCAACCACGACAGCAAGTTTTACGGAATGTTGAACCACATACATTTGGTCTGAAACATAAAATGTACAGCCCATTTATTTTAAGGTAACTTCTATCTTCTATGTAATGAAATCTCTAGCTGATTAGATATATTTTTTGTAATGTGCTTATAATTTGTACAAACCTGTATGTAGCCTCTCAATGTCAAAATCTATTTTGGCACTAAACATTTTTAAAATCAACAAAAAGTTCTGATGGCACTTCAGTTCAATAAAAATAACATATTTAGTGACTGAAAGTTTATAGGCTTGTGTTGTTATCTGCAGATTATTGCTTTTGAAGTCATTTACTCTCATAATATTAATATTTTGTACTTTCAAGGTTGCATAAATAATGCAAGACAACATTTTTAACAGAGACAAATGCAGTTTAGCAATTAGCTAAACTTGTCTTAGTCTAAAATGATAAACCTTATAGTGAGGGAGAGCTATATTACTTAAAATGTGTCATAATGAAAGGCCTTATAACAAAGTGATGTATCCATAAAATCTGCACTATAAGGAATGGTCTTCTGAGACTGCTTCATTTGCAAGAACTGTGTTGTAATGAAGGGTCTTACAGTAAGTGATGAATTATAATAACTGTGTTATAATGAATATTATTACAGTGAGAGTGATGTATTTAGTTGTAACTATGTTATATTGAAGGGTCGTACAGTGAGAGAGTGGTGTGTTTATAATGTGTTATAATGAATATTATTAGAGAGTGATGCTTTTATAATAACCGTGTTATAATGAAGGATAGTAGTGAGAAAGTGATGTATTTATAATAACTGTGTTATAATGAGGGGTAGTAGTGAGAGTGGTGTATTTATAATAAATGTGTTATAATGAATATTATTAAAGTGAGAGAGTGATGTATTTATAATGACTGTTATAATGAATATTATTACAGTGGGAGAGAGTGATGTATTTATAATGACTGTGTTGTAATGAATATTATTACAGTGGTAGAGAGTGATGTACTTATAATGACTGTTATAATGAATATTATTACAGTGGGAGAGAGAGGTATTTATAATAACTGTGTTATAATGAAATGTTTTACAGTGAGAGAGTGATGTATTTATAATAACTGTTATCATGAAGGCTCTTAAACTTCTGAGAAAGAAGGATATGAGGAAAAAAATACAAGTTAATAATGTACAATGATAAAAAGACAGCTAATAGGATATGTCAGTATGTCAGTATTCTTTTTAGGGAAAATCTAGCAAGAAAAACTCTGCTACCTCTTGAAATGCATGTAGGTGACCTTTTTAAGACTGTGACTTTAAAAACTGGTTCACTTCTTTATTTATTGCCAAGTGGCATTGAAAATATGGCTGTCCGAGTCAGGTGACTCCCAAACAGAGATGGGCAGGTTAGCATGAACACACACACCCCAACCCCATCCAAAAACTGCTTTGGTAGCATCTGATGAATGGACCAAATAAATGTAAAGTAACATTTATCTCTATTTTTATGTTCCAGTCATCTCCCTTTTAAAAGTTTGAAGTTCCTACTTAGAATGGCATGGAGATTTTAGAAGTTAATATCCAAAATCTGACTTGGTATTTTCAGGATTTTATCTTTGGTTTGTATTCACTTTTTGGGATACCTAAACTTACTCAGGATTTACCCTTTTTGGACTTTATCTTTGGTTTGTATTCACTTTTTGGGATACCTAAACTTACTCAGGATTTACCTTTTTTGGATTTTATCTTTGGTTTGTATTTACTTTTTGGGATACCTAAACTTACTCAGCGATGTACCCTTTTTGGATTTTATCTTTGGTTTGTATTTATTTTTTGAAATACCTAAACTTACTCAGGATTTACCCTTTTTGGATTTTATCTTTGGTTTGTATTCACTTTTTGGGATACCTAAACTTACTCAAGAGATTTACAGCCAAGAATGTGCTGATGGGCCATTAAATCTTGTAATACCTTTTTGCACTGATGAGATGTTGTTTATGTTCATATTATACATGTACAACATACTGACTTTGCACGATTCCACAACTTTTAAGTTCTGGCTGTTAATGATGTTTGCACAAACTTGTCATCTGTTCATGATTACTTCAGTTTTATAATTGTGGGACATTCTCAATATTTGAAATATAAAATATGCTAGTTACATAATTAACACTCATATGTTCCATATCAGAAATGTCCTGTACTTTATGGTGAATAAAGACAGAACATTGTACAAGTCCAGTGGCATTGCTAGGATATTTTGGCCAGTATTCAAAGCTTACTGTGGGCCTCTGCAATGTTACAAGCAATTTTGTGGGTCCAAAATTATAGTATTTTATAAGTGGTATATTACCAATTTCTAGTTTATTTCTAAAGCACAAAAAAATAATTTGCTTGGATGGGCATGTGGCCCCCTGTATTCATGGACTCCTATGCTTTGCATAGTCATACTACCCTATTTAGTAGCTATGCCCCAGTACAAATCATTCATTCATGATATCCTATTTCCCTCCAGCATCTGATCTACCTTGTCAAGTGACCAATACAAAACAGTAGCATGCATTAATAATATTAAATGTCTTTTGCATAAAGTATGTAAAATGAAATTTCATCTTTTGCATAAAGTATGTAAAATGAAATTTCATCTGCTTAAGACTAGTATAAAATTTTTGTTCTTATGAGGGCATATTTGTGAATGTGTTAAAACAGAGTACGCTACAAGTCACAAGGAACCATTCCAACAAACAGACAGACTGCCTGCTGTGAAAAAAATCGACATCATAACTTAGAAATAGATTTAGAATAAGCCTGAGTACCAGGCATAACAATAGTGATCAGTATATAAGGTAATACTGAAACAGTGTGGCTTTAAGTCATTATACAAAGTAATACTGACGTGATATGGCTTGAAGCCAAGCTCGTCTACAGCAAGAAATCTCTGTTGCAGTTCTTTGTTTATCAGCATTTAAAATCAGCAGTGGCATGGTTTGCACATTTTGAGGAAGAAATAAACTAGTTTCTGCATTTAACTCTTATGAAGTTAAAACATTATAACAGTTAAGTATAACATGAACCAAATCAAGCACACTGCAAATGGGTAAACTGTATGGATGGTTATAACACTCATCAATTAAGGAACCTACTAAGGTCACACAAACGGCCATACAAAATAAACTGATGTCATATTCTTTTTAATGTCTGTTACCCTGTTTCCAATGCCATATATGGTACACATCTTTAAGTGATCATCACCATGTTTCCAATGCCATATATGGTACACATCTTTAAGTGATCATCACCAGGTTTCCAATGCCATATATGGTACACATCTTTAAGTGATCATCACCAGGTTTCCATTGCCATATATGGCACACATCTTTAAGTGATCATCACCATGTTTCCAATGCCATATATGGCACACATCTTTAAGTGATCATCACCATGTTTCCAATGCCATATATGGTACACATCTTTAAGTGATCATCACCATGTTTCCAATGCCATATATGGTACACATCTTTAAGTGATCATCACCATGTTTCCAATGCCTTATATGGTACACATCTTTAAGTGATCATCACCATGTTTCCAATGCCATATATGGTACACATCTTTAAGTGATCATCACCATGTTTCCAATGCCATATATGTTAAACACCTCTTTAAGTGATCATCACTGTTTCCAATGCCGTATATGGTACACATCTTTAAGTGATCGTCACCATGTTTCCAATGCCATATATGTCACACATCTTTAAGTGATCATCACCATGTTTCCAATGTCATATATGGTACACATCTTTAAGTGATCATTACTGTTTCCATTTATACCTCAAAACAATCATTATATTACACACTGAATTCCTTATAATGATGAATGTGATGTTCACTCAGATCAGACGTTGCCTTTTCCATGTAAATTTGTACCAGTTTTCTTCTATTGGTTTTAACAGAACTTTTACATATTATCTGGCAAATGATAATGATGTAGCATGGGGAAAGAAGACAAAGACCTTAACAGAACAAATAGAGAATTTCAATGGCAAATGTGTAGAGGATGCAAGGTTCCCAAAATACATTTGGAAAACTATTCAAAGAATTTCTCCATCATCTCTTCCATCCTTCTGGGGTTGTAACAGATAATGGATAAAAAATTAATAATCAGGCTGACATTGCTGTAATTTCAACATATTACATCCTGCTTATAGTGACTGAAATCAGATCACAGAAAATGAATTGCCTTTGTAAAAAGCAATCTCCCATGGAATGAAAAATTTAGTATTGCTGCAGTTCAATCATATGACCTATATAAAAATATGCAGATAAATGTAAATAAATCTGCTGATAATGATAAAATTCTAAAGGTTCCATACATACTTGATATATATAAAATAGTTTGTCCATAAATTAGCTAGTAATTATACTTATTATCACTGACTTCTTGTATTCTGACTTAATATTTATTTCAGTCATTGTACTGACATTAAATTGATTCACACAATATTGATCACCTTGGCAATAAAAATTACTGTTTATACTGATGTCTAGGAAAAGTTCAACTGGAAACAACATAGATGCTGATCTGCAGTAGATCAGGGTCCATTTAGTTTGCTTAAATGATTGCTCCTAATATTATCTTCCTTTCATAGCTGGACTGCTGTTTACCACTACTGGCAATTTGTGTACATGTACTATTAGTTTTTGCTTATATTAGTTTTCATAACAAAAAATATTATTGTATACTGTATTCTCTCAATATATGATAAAAATAAAACATTTTTTAATTGATTTGAATCTTTAACTTGGAGAAAATTAAATCATTGAAAACATACAAATGTATATAAGATGTATGGAAGAAAGGCTTGCTTTATTGTAGATTTGTCCTATATTTGGTTTTTCCTGGATGGCTTAAATGGCATCACAGTGCAAACTCAGTGGATGGCAAACAATATGGTAAATATGTAGAGTGAAGGAAAATAAATCAAAACAATTTAAAAAGCTCTAAACACTTTTGCATATTTATTAATTGATCATATTATTTCAAATAAGAAACGTTAAGCACCACTTCCATCCATTACAAAACTGACAATGTATTAGTATCCATATGAACCTGATATTAAAAATTAAACTGTAAAAATAATTCAGATTAAATTTGCTGATTACATTTATTTCGAAGAACTACTGTGCATTAATTCTATATCACTTTCATTACTATTCTGCTAGATGTAAAAGAACTGATGCACTGGGCCTTTCTTCCAATGAAAGTCCTTATATCACAGTGACTCATTTGAAAAGCCTTCAGCTGCAGTTTTCTAATTCCAGTTTCAAACATTTTTCTTATACAAATTCATAATTTTAAATTGATTTTCAATATTCATAAAAGAAATTATGATTTCATGCAGTGCAAAAATGCATCTGTTACATCAGCTAAGAATAAAATGGTTTCCATTATGAACATGTAATTCTGAGAGGTGCTCAGGCATTAATGTAATGTATTTTGTAAGAACACACACATTTAAAGCTGCACTTGTTTCTTGCTTATTTCATATTTTTATCAGGTAATGTACAAGTCACTCAACTGCAAATCCATATCATATCACCAATAATCTTGAATGCATTTTTAATACCATAATATCAACTCAAAATATTAACCTTTTAATTGCATGATTGATGAGATAACTTTATTGCCACATAAAATTTAGCAACAAACTCTAAACACAATTTTTAAGGTCTCCACTATAGTCAGCTTATTGTATGTTCATAATCATGCATGACGTTATGTCACAAAGTTTTTACATGGAACAATTACAATCCATCTCACATTTATTTAATCCTGTAATACCTTATATTTCAAACTAATTTTTTTTTTATTTTTCTCCATTGTGGTGCTCATATTGAACATCAGATCAGCACAATGTTCGTTTAGGTCCATGTAGACAACATAAGAAGTGTTTTAGTGAAAACCCATGTTGATATGACCACAGGAGTCTGCAGTTTTATCAATAAAGCACGACGTAATTTCTGACTACATGAAATCACCTTAACGGTATTATACAATTTTAAGGTGATTTCATGTAGTCAGAAATTTCGTCGTGCTTTATTGATAAAACTGCAGACTCCTGTGATATGACGATCAGTTCAGAATGAATAATTACTACGATTTTTAAGCTCGCCACTGTGGTGGCCATACTGGATGTCCAGACAGCACTATTTACATTTAAACCAACTATCACATGAATCTGTTTAAAGTTTGGTAGCAATCCTACAAATAGTTTAGGAGGAGTAGTCTCCCACATTTTACTGAGAGTCACTATAAAAATGGCGGTTGTTTTCACCCGGCGGTCAAAACTATGTGCTGAAAATGCCAGGATGTGAAAAAGTACCCGGATTCCTGACTCAACCCTGACTCTGCGTCCACGTTTGTTTGTATCCCGCTACCGAATTCAATAAGTAAAACGTTTAATGTGATAAAAAGTTCACAGAACAAAGTCAATTGAATCATTGATTTATAATTTCTAACCTGACTGTGAACAGAATTGCACTAATACTGGCATCCCTTTGCACTTTTCATGCTTAACGGGCTTCCCATACTAACACGGCTCCATATTGCGTACACTATGGGCTAGTTTATTTCGATTAGATAACATAATAATGTAGTTCATCCTATTCGATAACTGCAAGAGAATTTCGTAAATTACCGAAATTATAGTCTGCTATTAAGTCCGAGTATAACAACCCATTTGTTTGTTGTTTTTTGTACCCCGCTACCTATTTAATAATAGAAATCTTTAATGTGATAAAATGTGCAAGAAACTTTGTAAATTCATCCATTATTTTTTCTAAGCTGACTATGTGTAGAATGACCCTAACACCTCATGGTCTGCGCGTTTCATGCTTAACAGAAGTTTTCAATACAATAAATGGGCATGATCGAGACCCATTTCCACTTCCTTGATAAATCCATTTTCAACAAAGGGGTGTATAGGGTAGTATAGTTGTTTATACATATGTAGTCTGCTTCCCATATTTACACTGTCGAATCAAGCAAGGGAACAGAATGACAACAACAAATTTGCCTTTCATGTGGATTTAACAAGCAGTTTAATTAATATCTTCATGTATGCAATGGGAAATAGTACCAAACTCATCGTTATTCTGCGTTAAAAGTATACTGGGATACAGTATTTACTTTCATATACCGAAAGTATTGAGCTGATCCTAAATCAAGCTTTGGTAAAATATTACAACTGTGCCATATTTATTGAGAATTCCAAAGAATATGCAAAACTTCAATATAAATTCTACATTTTGGCTACGTAGTCTTCTTCGTGAAGAGTTACTTATAACTCAATCGCAACCTCAAGGTCGATGCTACGGTTCATACCTCGAATATATGCCGATCTTTGCCACTGGCTGCCGTTTGGACTAAATCGGTGATATACGAAATAATGACTGACCGATAAGTTGCGAAAGTTAATCGGAATGTCCTCAATCTTTCCTATAACTGTACCGTCGCCCTTGAACAAACACTCTGCTATCTTGAACTTAGTAAAATAGATCCAAACATTTATCTGTTATATATTTTGCTGTGACAACTTTCTATAGTCAATCCAACATATGTATTAAACTAAGAAATTTTCTTCGTAAGCAAATGCATTAACATTTTACAAACGTAAAATTGCCCAAAGTCATTGGACTACTTCTGTTGTTAAATATTCGATTTCGGCGATGCGTGGAATTTGCATGTTGTCTGTTTCTATAGCAAGCTTTAAAATTTACTGATGTGTATAAGATGACTGAACAGGGTTCGAGACACTGAGGTTCACATTCGGTTCGGCATTCCAAGGATCCACACTCTGCTGATGAAATCACAAATGAAACAAGCAGACCACATCACTGATGTCAAGAGAGCGACCACCAAAGAACTTATATGGCGAGCTGAAGGAGGAAACGATTTCAGAGCGGTCAAAAGAATTGACTCAAAGATTCGAGCAAGTCATTCTTGAAAGACTTTAATCTTGACCCTAGGTCTTCGGAAGATCTCGCACAGGATCGCTCCTCATGACATGGTCTTATCCGTACTGCAGCTAACGACCTTGAATTGAGGAGTATTAAAGAATCAGTGTAGAAGCGCGAATATCGTAAATCTCAGAACCGCAGCAAGTCCTCTGTTGATCAAGCAGTCTCGTGGGGTATTGCCTGTTAGGTGTGCCATAAACATTTCAGAGCACTTATTAGCATAATTTGCCACTCACAAGATCCAAACCAATTAGTGACGTCATCATAGAACTAGGACGAACAACGGCAATAATTTAGGAGATAAGTAAGTTTTGCATGAAGTCAGCAATCCCATAATGCCTAACTAAACGAGCTCGGTTTTGAAAAACACCCAAAGTTATGTTTGCTTTTCATCCACATGCCGGGGGAAAAAAATCAGATGCAGATAATTAGCATTCTGCATTGCCTTCTATTAGATTATAACAACCCCATTGACGTCACAATGACTAGATTGGCGTCATCAATATCAACAACGTCTCAGTTTATCGAAACTGAATTATTTCCAACATCCTTCATTACAACCTTTAAGGAAGAATATTAAAATTTAGACGTACGGGTATTTTATTGATGGTTGAAACGTTCACGAGTGATATTTTCAACACCTATAATTCTTTCTTGTCTGTCATATGCATATCTATCCGAATAAGGACTTACTCAGAGTCTTTCTCAGATAGTTATTCGACTAGCATAGGAAAGAGACTAGAGTGTGCCAAATGATCAGACTATGTTTTTATTAGGAACCTCTCAGTCAATCCTACCGTCATTCCTATTGTACTAGAAGCCGAGTTAGTCCAGATAAATTTGCGGGTTGTCTGGCGTAGACATTTTGGGCAAAACAAATCAATAATTTTTTCCGTAAATTAATACGCTAACATACATCTGAGGTATATTTTTGTCTCCCAGAAATAGCAGAGATAATCCGAACTCTTATAAGCTTAAGCTCAGCTCTAATAATGTGCCTGCAAAGTTTTATTAATTACTGTTTATGTGATGGCCATATTGTATGTCAGAGTAGTACCATTTTCATTTAGAACCAGATGTACTTTATAAGAAATCTTCTGGTGAAAAGTTGTGGCAATATTACGTTCTATTCAGGAGGAGTAGAGATAAAGGAACGATTTTCAGGAAGGCCGCTGTGACGGTTATATTGGCCATTGGATCTGAACCATGTTCAGAAAGAACCAATTAGACAAGATAATGTGTCTTTAACCGAAAACCCCATGTTGATATGACCATCCATTCACGAGGAGTAGCGATGCAAATATTTCCAAGATGACCATGGTGGCGACCATATTGGATTCCAGAGATTAACCATTTTTAATTTAGGACCAACAAGACAATGATGTACATCTTTTATATAACGTTTCATGGCAATCATTCATATATATTAGGGGAAGTAGCGATAAAGAGAACGTATGCTAAGTTACGGACGGACAACAGACCACCCTAAAAGCTCTTTTAATCTGTGAGCTAAAATTCTTCAACACACGTTTCTTCTGCTCACTCTGCTCATTTTTCCGGTTCTCAGTTTTGAATGTTTGTTTTTGTTGTTTGCGCTTAAGTTTGTATTGGAAAATGATTTTGTCTTACACACACACACACACACACACACACACACACACACCAAGCAGGGCCATACTTGCTACCTCAGGTGTGATGATGTGACGCTATTTACACAATTTATAGGAGGCCTACTTACCATGCAGAGCGGAAAATGATTAAATCCATATCAACGTCCTATGATCAAATAAAGGGATTATGTGAAAAAAGTTTCTATAGAAGAACAACACCAATATATTCAAACTGTTAAGAGTGTTATACGTCAGTTCACACAAGCATTAAAACGCATTAGAAGTTTTCACCTTCAGTACTATTTTTAAATTACCTTGAAGGCATACCCGTGAGATATATCTATAAGACAAATATGGGGTCAGTTATTTGCATTCATTTAAGAACGTCATTATTATTGCCCTTACTAGAAAGATTGAAAAGTTACGTAAAAGTGTCAGGACAAATTAATCACGAGTCAATAACATTTGCGAAGAGCGTAATGTTCATTCACAAGTAAGACCAATAACACGAGGCTTCTTACTTCCGCCACGATGGAAATAAAACTTATTTTACGAGAGTATAAACGTTCATTTGGCATTTCTATTTTGTATAATTAGTACTCCCGTTAAGTATCCTTATTCTCTGATTCCAGTTGCTGAAAAGCTACGTTGTGCACGACAGAAATGTGCAAATAGACGTACACATTTTGCAGGGAGATAAATTGCCATAAACCATTTGCCATCGACGTAATGAACGTGAGGATCATACTACGCAAGACTATCAAATTGATAAGTTACAAACAAGGTGTGCTCATTAAAGGTCAATCTGAATGTTAATGGGGTATTTACGTTGCAAAGAGCAAGTAAATTATTATCACTAGCTGTTTCTATTCCTTTTACCGTCGCGGGACAAAATACTATCTCTCCATCACTTCGAAATAGGATATATCTCTTTCCGTTGAGTTTGGGTATATAAAATAGATATAGCTAGGTTGATCCATCGTATTAAGATGTTATATATTCAGGATGAAGCGCAATAACGACATCTTACACCGTCATTGAACTTGTGGAAAATTATGGAGCTTTGAGATAAAGCTTCTTTAAAGGCACAACAACCGTGAATGGGCCAAGGCACTGGTGGGCGACGTTTGTGAGCGTTTTGGTGAAAGGCTAAGAAAATATAGCAAACTTTTTAAGCAATTCCTAATTTTAGAGGGGAAAAGACTAAATAGTTTAGCAAGTGCACTCATATTTCTGGAGAATTAGCATGGCCTTGATAACACAGCATGTAGAGGGCGCATTCTAATAGTGTGCATCTTAAGTACGTAATTATCGAAAAGATCATCTTTTGCTTCGAAATACCTTTTTCCACTCTATTATCTCATTCAATACTTTCAATTAAATAGAATAAAAAATAAATTACCAGTTTCAGTTGCATTCTTAAGAATTTTATCACTTCAGCTCCTTTTAGATTGTTATCGCAGTTTCACAGAACTACGAGGTACGTGCAAAAAAATAAGATATTCTCCAGATGCCTCACAGGCGCCATTTTGACGAATACAACAATAGGCAATTTACTGCTCAGATTATTTATTAAATGTTATGCACACTAGTAAGCTGGATGGACGATTCACATAAAAAGACATCCTAAAACTGTCTGAGGAAGTAAGGTCTCCCTAATGCCATTCGCTGAGACGATGTTTACTGTACTGTACAACAAAGCCTTAGAAGGAACAAAGGCAAGATACATAATCTTTCTTAACAGAAATGCTTTCCTTGTGCTTGAAAAAGCACAGATTTTTATGTGTTCTTAAAGTAGTGAAAATTTTCAGAGCCATGATTTTTTCTAAGAGCTTATCCTGGTACAATAGTAGGTTATAAAGTGCTTGCTGATAATAGTACAATAGTAGTGCATATAAGTGCTTGCGACAATTGTACAGTAGTAGGGCATAAAGTGCTTGCTGATAATAGTACAATAGTAGGGCCTATAAGTGCTTGTTGACAATAGTACAGTAGTAGGGCATAAAGTGCTTGCTGATAATAGTACAATAGTAGGGCATATAAGTGCTTGCTGACAATAGTACAGTAGTAGGGCATAAAGTGCTTGCCAATAAAAGTACAATAGTAGGGTACATAAGTGCTTGCTGACAATAGTACAATAGTAGGGTATAAAAAGCTTGCTGATAATAGTACAATAGTAGGGCATATAAATGCTTGCTGGTAATAGTACAATATTAGGGCACAAAGTGCTTGCTGACAATAGTACAATAGTAGGGCATACAAGTACTAGCTGACATTTGTCGCTATAGTCTTTATCTTTTAAAAAATACTATCTAGACAAAAGGTCAATACTAAATATTTCAATGCTAAAGCGGATCCACGTAAAAATAGTAGCTTGATGTATTTAAATGCTTGAAAAAACAATGAAGTTAACGTGACATAAGCACTTTGATCTGACCGACCATGTATCTCACACAGAAAACATAAGATGTGGTCGCTGCTTGTTTAAATGTTTTCCCCTCTTTTTAGTCTTTGAAGATAAAATGTCAACCATAACAGCAGATGTTGTTTGATTTGTTGTATGTACATTCCAGGCATTGAACACAAAAATATTTATTTTTTTTAGAGGAATTGATATATTTACGAACACTGACTCTTGAGTACTGTTCATTTAGCATCATTACGAACAGGCTATAAATGTCTGAGGCAAAGTGAATAACTGGAAAAATATCCCCTTTTCTTGACTTACCACCCCCACCCCAAAATAATATTTGGTGAAATAACGGTAATGTTCATATCGCTTTATATTCTCTAGCAATCTCGTGCTAATCGTGAATCTAAGGGAAAAAAGAAAATATGTTTCTTGAATTAAATCGGAAAAATTGTGCTGTATACAGAGATTGGTGGGATGAAAGCAAGGCCGTGAAAAAGTTGCGTTACAGAAACCAGTATTGCAGAAGGTTTTGCCAAAAAAGCAAATCGCAACATATCGGTATACCTGCACATCGTCACACCTTTACTATATATAGATCATGCTTATATGATGTCTGTTGATAGCTGCCGTTCAAAGAACTTCAGTTCTTACAAAACAAAAATTCACCGAAAAGTAAAAAAATATCAAAATATTCTTTTCTTAATTTGCAACATCTCTGTCGGTCTTAAATATAATACTATTACAGAAATAGCCGAAGTGGTCAGAATAGATTGACGTTTTTCTGCGTAGAAATTTCCGGAAAACAAAATGTATGAATGACACACATTCTGAAAGACAGTTGTCTGTGATCTGTTTGCTAAAAATGGCTGGTGTTAAGGAGGCAGAAAATAAAGATGCTTGATTCACAATGAAATATATGTCTAATATCACAGGCATATCGTCATCTGTTGTTTTTAATATATTTAAGAATCATTTGAAGTTCTGAAGTTTATTTTCAAGATGGTTCCTACTTTTATTGACGGCTGCTCAGTAAAAAGACTGAATGAAATTGCCAAATAAATACATGCCGTGAAATGCAGATTTCCAATGTATAAAGAACATGCCAAGGAGAGAATACATGATGACTTTTAGTAAGTGGATAATATAAGACTAAGAACGTGTGCAGATGTGTATGGAGGGTACTTTGAGGAGATGCACTAACGTACTTTTCACAAATAAAGAACTTTGTTGTACAGCGCATTAATATTCAAAACATTTTTACATGCCCCTCGTATGGTTATTAGAAGTAATCATCAGCCACTGAGAGTTAAGTAAATTTAAAAGCTCCATTCAAGATCAGATCGACAGTAATATACAATACAATTCAGAATTTTTGGCAAACTGTTCATTACCACAAATTTTTATATCAGTATGAAGCTGCATGTCATATTTAGTTCACATTAAAAAATCCTCCGAACAATTATAGTTCGGAAACTGCAATTGCCGTATGTATTCGAATACAAATCATGTCAAATTTGCAGAAAGGAAAGAATTGATTAGACATAGCTTGTAGACCAGGGTATTTGTTGTTTTTTTTTTTTGTTTTTTTTACTAATTACTCCTAACAAACTGCACTGACTGGAGTTGCCTACTCATTATGCGCAGATTTGGGTCTGTGCAGTTGGACTCGACCTATAAGTGAGTATAGACTAAGGAAGACGGACAATCAGGGATCATGATTCTTCTGTAAGCTGTGTTATTGAGTATTACAAACCCAACTCAGTTAAGGTTGTTATCAACATAAAGTCGCATTCCAAACTTAGTTGAAATCCAAACTTTCTTCAATACAGTTAAAATTAGCTGTAACCCTTGTTAAGATGCAATGAGACTAGATACCCCATAAATATTGACAAAGAAAGCGCAATACCCAATTCATTCAAGGCATCATTAACCTAACGTTGTAAACAAAACTTTGTTCAAGTCCATCAACTCAAGTTTACCAGTCGCTGAGTTTGGTCAATTTGTATATGCGAGTTGGTATACAGGGTGTGCTTTTACAATGTTACTGGGACTCTTTATGTAACGAACAACACGTTGGATTATGATTGATATTGTCATGCTTTGCTTACAAGAACATTGCCTACGTTAAAGACAACCTGCCAATGTTTCGGACTATATTCTATTGACAATGGAATCAAAAGCGGACTTTATTGTTCTACAGAATCAAAGATGGCTAATCCTTCAAGGTTTATAACTCCAGTAAGATCGAATTGGCAAGGACAGAAAAGGGAATTATACTTGCAGATGATTTGTTACCAGATCACACATACATCTCATGGCAATACAATAAAACCCGCATCAAGTCATGAATTACGGTACTAACCCAACACAATGCCTATACTTCTGAGATTGGCAAAAACAGTTGAGAGTTTAGCAAAGGTGAATAACAGATAGCCAAGAAATCTTGCACTCAACATAGAAAATATTATACTATGTAAAATATGTAATATATGAAACATTAGACTCGGATGATTTATGTACAAGTCTCATTACAAATAGTATAACACGGCTCTGTTCATATATGTTGAAAATCACGGGAGCAACTATTGGCACTGTTCGAAGACCGAACTCCAAAGGTTGCCTGTTCTAATGACGGGTGTGCTATTCATCGAATACCAAAGAGATTACTCAACTATTCATTTTGGAAAAATGCAGTTATCCAATACAAGAATAGGAAACCTTGCATTTTATTGAATGAAAAAAAAAAACTACAGAAAAAACAAGCATCAACATTTAAATTTTGTACAATAAGCCCATTTTGATGAATGAAGAAAAAAAAACAAGACGCTAAGGCATTAATTGAAACTCGAAGGCCACGTCAAACAACGAAAATTGGAAGTAGGAAGACAAATTAAATATTCCCTTTTGATGCTTTTATTCTGCTTTTTACAAGAAAATGTGTCAAAGAAATACACGGAAGTTTGAGTCCTGTAGAGATTAAATGAATGTAAACAATAACTGGAGGATACGATAAAGAGGCATTAGAATGAATGGAAACAATTTTCTAAAAGAATTACAAGATCATTAATCCTGAGCTGTCTTCATATGCGGCATTCCTCGCGTTATTAAGTTTTACGTCAGATGCGACAGATTATATTCATGTATGTTTTGCTTCATCGCTAGAATTATTTTCTGCATCGAACGCTACTTGGTTTTCAACAGGATACGAAAAAACATGAACTGTATCAAATTTCTCCTGTATTTCTGATACCAAGCCATGTATCAACCAAGCTGGAGTGCAAAACAATTTAAAATCAACCATCGTATCTAGAAATCCTGGAAAAATACATAATAAGAAAGATCTTGATCAGATTTCTAAAGCCATACATAGTGAATGTTAGAAGAAATAAATAATGTACTATACGGTCACTAATAAGTGTGAGATGACCAGAACTCAAGCTTGGTTACTAACGGTGGAATATAACATGCAGTCACACAAAGGGCACAACTCAACTGGCATAAGGTTGTTCCCGCTTATTAAGCGTGTAATACGGATACAGCAGATAGAGAAAGCTTTTGTTCATAGAATCACACGTTTGATAGAAAAAGATTTACATACAAAAATATTTCGGATTCTCTTCTACGACGGAGATGAGCTCATTTGTGTACTGATTGATTCTGCCATATTATATCGGAGAGGCAGTGTCAGTATTTATAGCTTTCAGAACTGCATATTGTGATATATCTGCCTTTAGACACAGTTTGATGGGTGGTTTGATATTTTTTGAACTTCATTAGTCATCGAAACCATGGACGTTTCTTTCAGTTTAATCAAGAGCTTGAAAGGCTTGAAATCATTAAGCAACGTTTATCTGGCCGTAACCTAAAATAGTTTTACTCACGACACCATTTACACATTCTGATAACTTTTGCAATCCACTCAAAAAAACATAATGGCGACCCTCCGCGCTCCTTTACAGCGTCCACCCGACCCTCATTTGGGACACGATCATGTGATTGGGAACCACTGCCTTAAGCACCGCTCCGGTGGCCTGGGTTTTTTTGAGCGTCCGCCTCATATGTGGGAAGTCGTGGGTTTGAACCTCAGCAGAGTCATAACAAAAACTTGTAAATATGGTACTAACAGCTGCCTTAGATTAGCATTTAGAGATTAGCGTTAGGACTGGTAGGACTGGTGTAAGGTTAATGTGTCTGAGTTGGACACCATGCTATGTGTCTGCAGCATGAGCCCCCCCGTGCAAGACATCACTATAAAATTACACACTGCAGACATCATAGTGATACGACTGAAAGCCGCGTTATAAATCCAACACACACACACACACACACACACACACACACACACACACACACACACACACAGAACCTTAAGCTGAAAATAATAAATTTTCGCACGTGGAGAGAATTTAGATAATTCCAAAATTATAAGTTTTATGAGTTTTCATATAATCTTGTAAGGTGTTCTCTCTCTCTCTCTCTCTCTCTCTCTCTCTCTCTCTCTCTCTCTCTCTCTCTCTCTCTCTCTCTCTCACACACACACACACACACACATGATATAAGTTTGTTGATAAATTTGTCATGGATGCTCTTCAGGTAGATATTGATATAATCTATGTTTGGGTTTGTACCGAGACATAGAAATCCCAGTCAAGGTATTAAATTTTTTGTCTCCTCACGAGGCTATAACCTCGTGGGGATACTAATAATGTAAACCCGCGACCGGGATTCTTTGTTTTGATGCAAACACAGACATAGATTATATTTCGCACCTATTTGTTTCCAAGGAATTTTTTTTTAAATAATGTCTGTATTCTTGCAAGTTAGAGAACAGAGTCAAAACAAAGTATTCTTCAGCTACTGTTACTTTTTCTCACTCTATAAAAAAATCATCAGAATTTGTACATTTTTATGAAAATCTGATGTTACGTGCACGTGTTTAAGTTCCTTGTGTGTAAGGTTTAAAATTATTTTTATTTCATTTTTGTTTCATTGTATTTAATTGCAAAGAATATTTTTCTTGGATTCGGGATTATATTTTTAGTAGTGAGATATATTTTTATCACAAAGTCTGTTTACTTAATACGAAGAAATGTTACGTGCAAATTATCATTTAGTCAGTCTTACCTTGGTGAAAGTGTCAACAGGAAGTTTAATGATCGGTCAGCATCACGGGCATACTTACTTCGCGTGATCACTGTTTGTGAACAACCTTTTTATGATTGGTTAAGTGGAGTGACATTGGTCTACGTGTGAAAATTAGCGAAGAAAGAGACCACATGACCAATCTGGCAAGACTTCAAATGAGGCATTGTGGTTCTAAATATGCAATCCTAATATATTTTTTTCTGACAGAGACATTCAAAACCTTGAAAGAACAAGGTGTATTTTTTAATTTGTTGCAAAGATTGTTATTTGATTGAGCTTTGGATTTAATAATTTATTCACCTGGAAACTAAACAAGTTGACTTTTCTATAAAAAATTTGAAAGATATTCAAGGAAATTTTTCTGGAATTATTCGGAAACAAGAACTGTGATTCAAGTGAGTAATTATTGTTATTCAAAAATTGGACCACAACTAAGGTCATCGCCTTCCATATTTGTACGTCGTCGGGACTTGAACCTGGATTCTTATAGGACTATTTAGTGATAGGACTTGTATTGTCATTCTTAGGATCACATTTTGGATAATATTCACAGATTGTCAGTCCTATTTACCAATTTTTGTATTATTGTTTAGGGAAATAAATTGTTTTGTTAAAATATACAAAGCTTGTTGGCTTTCACTCTTTTCTTTGTTACTGAGTACGAGCACATGTCACGTGGCACTGAATAGTTATCAAAGTGGATTGTAGCTATATATGCCGCTCTTAGAAAATGCGGGGAAAAATCGAAAGTTATAATTGTTAAATGTGGGAAGTATTGCGTTATGAGCATCTGGAGCTACGCGCTTTTTCTTTATACTGCGCATTAAGATGCATATGTTAATGATGGCAATAGGATGACCTGTACACCCCAAGTACATTTGTTCTACACATGAGAAAATAGAAACATAAAGTCATATCATATTAGTGCTGTATTATAACATTTAATTGGTGGGTGTCATATGAAACTGACAATAAATAATAAGCATATTTTATGCCGACAAGATTTCATCAGTTCTAATAATTAAAAACATCCTATGGTAGGCATATTACTATATTGGGCAATGTTTAATGAAATGTTTAGTGACATGAGGAGATTTCTAATTCATTACTTTTTGGAAAATTTATATTTTCTGTCCTGGAAATATGGCAAGTGTTGCTATCACTTATGCAATGGTACAGTACATGGAATTCTTTTTGTGGAAAAGCACGTGGACTGATGGATAAACCACTCTGGTTGAACGTGCAGGAGTTTTCATTTGCAATCGAATTATTTGATTCAGCTGGTGAATTTGAGGGTTCAACAAAGAAGAAACTAGTTTGAAGTAACACATGCAGTAGCACTTTGACAGTTCGGTTTTGCGTGGAAAGTGATGCGTATTGCCTGCGTGTATGGGGCTTTGTGAAATAGATTGATAGTGTGTGTGTGTGTGTGTGTGTGTGTGTGTTTCAAATTGTTTTGAATCTTGCTATCAAAGCTGGAGAAACTTTAAGTTGCTTATTAATTAATTTATGTTTGTTATATATATATATATATATATATATATATATATATATATATATATATATATATATATATATATATATATATTGTAAAATGTAGATTTCGTTGTGGCATTGGTGAGAAATTGTGCCTATACGTTCAAAATTATTTATGTATGTTATGAACATTTTGAAGTCTTTGTTATGTATATTACATAACTGTTTATATGGCTAGATATAGAAAAGTTCTTGACATAATAATAATAATAATAATAATAATAATAATAATAATAATAATAATAATAATAATAATAATAATAATAATTATTATTATTATCATTATCAGTATTATTATTATTATTATTATTATTATTATTATTATTATTATTATTATTATTATACTAACAATAATGCGCTAAATTTTAGAACCTCTAGGCTTTTTACAATATTAGATAACCCATAAAACATCTACAATGACAAGATTACAAGAACAAAGAGCACGAAATCACAAAAGAAAATCATGCTGAAATTAATTAAGGAAGTAAACATTTTATTAAGTCTTTAAATATATTATTGTTATCAAACTAGGTGAGTTTTAATATATAAGGATGAAGTTGAAGAAAGATATCATTTTTGGAAGATAGAATCCTGGCTTCTACCTCACATTTCAACGCTACGATATTACACCATTCCGAATTACCATGCTGCAAATTAAGCGTGTTCATCAGACGCCAGTCTGGATCCAAGACGATTGTTTACGTTCAGCTAAACTAAAGAGAGGTTTACCATACACAGCTGGTTTATGCCTAGTACTGCCACGGATGCATATATGGGATTCCATTACTGAATCCCAAACAGTATTTTTCTGACAATCTATTTTGGACAAAGTAAAATTTATGCTGTATATGGTGACAAAGGTGATGCTTCATTCATTTTTGGGGGGTTCGTTTAAATACATTCACCCTCAGTAATATGTGTTACTTAAGAACGATGGATAATGTTCAATGCATTTTTAAAGAAATCAAACTTTGGAGGTGAAAGGAATTACTGACAAAAATTGAAATAAGAAAGCATAATTAATGTTGCGTGTCGCCCGTTCATATTAAACATAACTAAACAGAGTGTAACATTTCAGTCATATGGTCTCTGTTTAAAACAAGTAGCGATGGCGTTGCCATAAAACATGCATTTCACAAAACATTTAAGCAGAGTCTTTGCTGTATTCAAATAAAGATTTTTGTCTCATTTATTCTATGTCAATGAACAAGAAATGCATTGTCAAAATTCTTGACAGTATTTATAACAGTTTTCAGCAATGGTCTGTTTCCCTCCTTCAGCTTTTTACTTGACAAGAAAAGTAATCGCAGATGCCTGTAAGTTTGAAAAATGATCTAAAAGAACACAAACATTGGATTTTTTAAAATGTAGATTAATGGTTTTTTTGTAGAGTTTATTTGACAGGTCTCCTGCGACTCTGTCTACCTAACCTATGTAAGCATAATAACGGCATAATTGTGGTGACATTATTAAATAGATAGGCAGACAGACAAACAAGGTGAAAAAGTCAATAAATAAAATTAAATGACAGTAACACTAAAAACAAAAAAATTGCTTATAATGCTTCCCTAATGAGGATTCAAAGGACAAAATTTACCATTTTATAGCGAGGATAGCTAGAGTCTGTGACCTTTTTCAGTTAAAGAGAATGGCGGGGATACGTAATTTAAAGCAATAACAAACTGTCTCTTGTGGAAATAAACAATGATAAATGATAGCGTTACAACTTTTGACTGCCACAATGTTAATACAAATATACAAATTTACCAATAAGAATCGATAACTAAATGTTTATTGAAACATATTTTACTGACAAGGGAACATGGAAAATATGGATATGGTACTGACCAAAGTAGTGTGTGAGTGTATGTATGTATGTATGTATGTGTGTGTGTGTGTGTGTGTGTGTGTGTGTGTGTGTGTGTGTGTGCGTGTTTCAGTCTGCAATACTATTTGGGTTACAAAGCGTTAAGAGACAGGGAAGAAACCTATGTAAGTCACACAACCGCTACTTTGCTGGAGAGTAGATATCAGAATAACACCCAACAAGAAAAACATAAAATGCCTACATAGGACTCAAAATATTAATGGTATGGGGAAAAAACACAAGAAAACAAATTAACGGAAACTCTATATGAAAACAGGGTGTCACTCCTAAACCTTACCAGATATGTGCTCAGACGAGTGAAGTTGTGTCAACAAAGGAAAAATGTGAACCAGACTGGAAATGAGTGAATATAAGATAGAGCATATACGGGTTTGGCTGGCAAGGATTAGTTAATAATGTAAGTTATGTCTAGGAAAAATAATCTTTTGAGAGCTTATCCATGGAGACTTTGTTTTATTGATGGAATTTCAGTCCTTTAACAGCCAGGAGTTTGGAAGACTCATTACTAAAATTATCACATGACTCTTTGGTGCGGCTCATATGCACAGAAACGGACAGCAAGGTTTCATCTATACTGACAAATATAGGTCTGATCCTGGGCACTCAGAAATGTTAAGTTCTTGAATTTTTAATATCAAAGTGTTTGCATAGGTGTTACTATAGGAACTGAATTAGTACCGTGATTCCTATAGACAGCTACAGCAATACAGTGACTCCACATATGCAGGTGTAATTAACATTACAATAACTCCAATCATATTGTTTTATCTGTCGATAACAAGCAAAATTAATACATTTTGTAAAACACAGAATGACATTCATGTGGATATTAAACACATATTCAGATATCAACAGTTGCAAAGAAGGAGGAAGGTGAACAATGTGTAGATTTGACTATGTTATGATGAAGTTTTTTTTTTGCACTTTGGTTCATATCTAAGCAATAAATATATAAACTTTATACACTCAGCCATCTTTAGAGTAATTATAGTAAGCAATATGATGTTTCCTAATTGTGATTTGAAACATAATGCATCAGATATGATCAGTTAAGTCTCTTCCACCATGTTGAATGGGGAGGACCTCTCATGACTTTGCGCCTGACTAATTTCTTTTAGTGAACATTCTTGAAACTTCATATTTTGCATTGTAATGGACTTATGTCTACCTTACTTTAGCTTTAAATTATGTCTTTTGTCACGAATTTGAAGTAATTTTTGTCATTTAAGTCTATTGTTCTGTAAGTATACATGAACATATAAATGGTCAATTTGACCTTTAACCCCTTAATTACAAAGTATGACAAGGCTGGTATTATATTTCAATATTAAATTGAAGAGAGATAAATGGTGATATTAAAAAAGATGACTCTTATTAGACAGCATTATTCTAATAATTTTTCCGATTTTTTAATATCGATCAAATATTTAAATGTTGCCTGAAAAACACCATTGCTTTTTAGGTAAAAACGAACTTTCAATATAATTTAATATTCATTAATGTAATCTTTAACAAGCAGAACTATGCACATTGTTTACTTATGTATTGAACTACTATTCCTATGGTTATCAAGAAAATCAAGAATGGATATAATAGGGCACACTGTACTAAATGGTATGGAAAAATGGGAACCAGCCTGGATATGTGTGAACATAAAATACAGTATACATGGGTTTAGGTGGCCAGGATTTGTTAATAATGTAAATTATGTTTGAGGAAAAAGAATCTTTTGAGAGTTTATCCTAGTTGTAAGAGAAAAGAAATAGAGACTTTGTTTTATTGATGGAATTTCAGTCCATTAACAGTCATGAGTTTGAAAGACTCCCTACTAAAATTAGCACCTGACTCTTTGGTGCAGAATTGAAAGCACGTGTTTCACACACATGCAGGTCCAGAAAATGCCGCGGATAATACCCTTTCCTCTACACAGACGCTGGCTTCCAGGTTTCATCCATATTGAATAATGTGGGTTTGATCATGAGCACTCAAAAATTTAAAGTTATTGAAATGGTGTTTGCGTATGTTTACTATGGAAATTAGAAATATGTGTCCTACAAATACTAACGTTTTACACTCTTCCTATAACAGTAGAGTGGAGAACTTACTTGGTGTGCGTTTTTAAATTAAATTCTTGCCGAGGAGAAGAAGGAGTTACAATATATGCAGTATCTGAATTCGGTTTTCGTAATCTCCCAACACTATGGACTCCATTTGGAAAAACTACGGTATATAGAAAGTGTGAAAACAGACGTTATGCTATCTGCAAATCAATTAGGTATGAAACCATTTTTATCTCACATTTCTTGGATGTTCTGTAAGCGCCGTGGTCAAATTATACTTAGTAATATCATTTGATATCTTACTAATTAGGTACGCTCATCAGATGCCGATCTGGATGCGAATTGATTGTTTACGTTGGTACAGAGGGCGGAAATTGCCTTTAGCAGCTGTTTAAACAGCCTTTGCTGCCATAAACTGCCTTAAAATCGTGCTGAAAAGATGAATCGTACCTAAAGCTGGGAGACCTGGTCCCTTTTTGAATAAATGCGATTATCATAAAATTAAGAGTATTCCATTGTGAGCAAACTTAAGGCATTTGAAGTGAATAAAGTATATTAAAAATGAAGCTCTGATGAATGCAGTAAACCCGTATAAACCAACTGATTTGCGAAAACTAGGCATTACAAAGATAACCATATGGACAGACAGACTTTCAATTATTTGACGAAAGACTGAGAAAGCAGAAGACTTTTTTATGCAATAAAATGGAACTCTTCAGGAAGTGATGATGTGATAATGTGATTCCCAGAGGCAAGGTTTTCAGGTGCTTTCAGCTTTCAATGCATTAACGAGTTTAGGTTTTCTCTCCCAATACAATGCATTAACGAGTTTAGGTTTTCTCTCCCAATACAATATACACATATAAATGCAGGAACTTTTGTTATCACGTATTTATAGAATATTCTCTTTAGGCTGATATTTTCATCGATTTTGGCAATTCCTATTTATGGAATGTTCCCTTTTCACTGTCATTTTCATCTACTTTATACATTTCTTTTAAAAGAGATGTTTCTTTTCCACATCATTTTCTATGACAAATCTAAAAGTTTCAATTTTATATCCTTCAGAACACTCCTACATGAAAACCCACCTTTCCCGAAACAACATCAATAGATTTATTCATATACACTCAGCCGTTTTTTTAAAATTTTGAATGAAAAGATGAAAATGCACTTTGTGCGGTGTAAATTATTAAACGGAGTTGATGTATCCTATATATTATTTCCTCTATAATGCAAATCCAGTATTAATTTGATTGCAATTCTACCAGAAAAATAAATCAAGACAAAGTCCGAAAAATGCAATTACTTAGATACGGCAAATTTCACCACGAATCGAGTTAGCCTTTGGAACTTAATTGTCCGGTATGTCTGTATAGCATGGTTTGGTTAATCGCACGCTCTCCAGACTTATGTAGCTTTTCGGTTGGACTTGTACAGCAACAATTCCCTCGTGTGTATTCTTTAATCCGACGTGGAATCCTTACTATCCTATGTAGAATCTTTAATATCCGACGTACCAACGTGGAGGCTATTTTATTTTTGCTTTCGAGATTCGCTCTCTTTTTACTTTGGCAATGTCATCTATTTTCCTTTTGGTTACGTGTCTCTCAAAGACTTCCAAATAAAAGTCTCCTGGACAACTGTTACGAGAGATTTCTTCTTCTCCCCTGAAGGCAAGAACTTTGCCTATTGCAAAAACCAAGACTGACTAGTTTTGCGGTGTAAGGCATTTGTAAAACACGTCAATTCGCCCTGGAAATCCACCTTCAAACGAATGTCCAATCAAAGTTCAGGTTTATCTAACCGATATTATTAATACACACCCCTCCATGATTTTAAAACGTTTACAGGTTTCCCGCTGTAAACCAATCTTTGCAAAGTTTCAACTTATGACAAGTAATTCAGTTAGCTCAAATGCTGTTTCTTCAACATTTCATCCCTTAGCATTTCGTTAAACAATACCAGATCTTTACCTCTTCACTAGTTTTGTCTGACACAATTATCGGACGGAACCTCATTACACATTTATGTAATGTTCTATGGCGGCGTATCCAGTATCCTTAGAACATTGAAACCAAGTGGTCTAAACAAAGAAGACTAGAAAATGAAAACTATGCATTAGTAGAATTTAACATTTTCTAAATCTTCTTATTATCCTTCAATTTTTACTATAAGAATAATCGGTATAGAATCAAATATCCGGGATATAATCTGCGTTACATAAATATACAAAAAGTAAAAATAGATGTCGCTTTGGCTTGAAGACTTTTAGGGAATTATACACCGATTTCAGTTTCCGCAACTAGTCTATACAAGCTGGTTATATTTATAGTTTTAACCCATGTGGAGACAGCCATGTAGAGGTTTACAAACAATGTTTTTGTGTTTATTTGTTTGTCGTATATATGTTTTGTATTTGCCTTTGAAAAAGACTCATTAAGAGTCGAAAGCGCTTAGGCTAGTTAGTTACTAGTTTCGTACTGTTCGTCGTCAGTTTATTGCATATATATATATATATATATATATATATATATGTGTGTGTGTGTGTGTGTGTGTGTGTCAAATCAAATAACCCCTATTTATTCTATAGCAGATACAGACATTAACAGCTCATGTATGTGTACGTGTCTTTATTTGCTATGATCATTAATTACAAGAAAATTAGTGTCTGGGTATTCATATGGGAAAACTGTTTTTGTCTTTAGTAAATGTAGTTTGGGTGACTTTCACATTGCTCGTACTTCGATTCACTTTCGCTGTTTGGGCTAATATCAAGATGAAAAGTTGAAATATATTGTATTTCAACAAATAAAACACACACATACACACACGTGTGTGTGTGTATATATACTAAAAAAATTGATATTGTGGAAGCATACTTATTACTTTCTATTAGTACAATATTTGAATGGAATGCCAGGCAAGTATAATTTCCTAATTTATTTGCAATACATTCCTAAATTGGGTAGTGCTGTTAAGTAAGGCATGGAAGAACCATTAAATTCTCTATGTTGGAACACTTCTCTGATCTTTTATAATCCTTCGAAATAGAATTTTTATTAAAACGTACACTAGGTGTAGGAGAACGTGATAGTCCCTCTCCCGCTTATAGTGAATGATAACTAATTCAGATATACTTAGAATGCAAACAGCCCCTGATAATTGTTGTTTAAGGGCTTTTCAAGGATTAATGAGTATTTTGTTCAGTGACATGACACTTTCTCCACACATTACTTTTTTGTTTATTACTGCATATCTATAGATGATGTACTTTATTTAGTTTCAAGTCACTGCATTTCATAAAATACAAATTTTAAATCTTTTACAATTTTTTTTAAAAACTTGTTCAAGCTTAAAGGATTGTTCAAGGTTGTACATACAACTTTACCTTCGTAATTAGACGCAAATGAACCACACTAAACAGGAACAAGTCTTGGTGCATAAGTAGTATCCACAGGACGGAAGACGGAAATTCCCTTCAACTAACTGCTGTTATTACATTCTTAAGTTCTCTACCTATTCATTTTGTTGGCCAATAATGCTCAAATCAAATGTGCTTAAAGAAATCAAAAGAAGTTCAACAAAGACTGTCTCAGGATTGTAGTGTACATTAAGGTCTCACTGGATAGTTTCGTATTTTGACACCCCCCTAATTTTTAAGGTAGAAGGCATGAGCCTGATTATCACAACCCTAGCATTTATAAACTCACACATAAGCTAAATCTGTAATGTGGTTTACATTTACTTTGAGTTAGGCTTGTAAATGGGTTGCCTTGTTGGTGACTACCTGTCACAGTTAGACTACCACTGGAGATCAAATGCGTAACTTAGTCTGCAAATGTGCATCCGACTTGGCTTACGTATTTACATGTGTCTGCTTCAGAGGTAAATATATAAAAATCTATATGGTTGAGGGGTGATGAAAAGTATGTTAATTTGTTATAGTACTAGTGAACTTTCAAGATCAATAAGGTACATACTGACTCTGTGATCCTGCTTCTCACAGGAATAGGTTGAAAATAGCTCTTTTCTGTCAAAAATGAACGTAAAAAAGAGGTGTTGGTCGTAGTATAAGTTCAGTATCAACACCACTAGTTGCATAAGGAATTAACCTTAATACCTTAGTCAGAATCTTACAAGCATCCTTTCAACAAAAATCATTAGTTAGTTTGTATTTGTATCTTTATTGTAAAATTATGATCATTTTTCTGCAATAGGTCATTGTCGGATGAAAATTTGGCAAAACAACTGTTCGGTGAGACCTAAATACGAGGTGTTTATTACCATAATAATAATAATAATAATAATAATAATAATAATAATAATAATAATAATAATAATAATAATAATAATAATAATAAGAATAATAATATTCGGTGAAATGGAGGAAAGGACTAGCAATACAAATATCTTGGTAAACTCAACATTTGCAACTTTGTATTTAAAAAGGAGATGCCCGAAAAACTACTTTTCATGTATATGTTGAAAGAGTCATAAACTGATTAGAGTAATAAGTATTTTCTATTCAAAGAAGCGACCAAGGCATAATCAACAAGCTGTCAAGACTATTCAGGAATCGCTGGAATTCACGAGATCCCGTCACTGGTATATAGAGAACAGATGCATATATTATAGTCTAAATGCTTTCCAGAAGTGTTCGTTTACGAGTATTACATATGTATATGTGTAACTCGTCAACCTATATTTTAAAGAAAAAAAACAAGTGGACTTTTTCAGTATTGTTTCTGTTTTCGTCAGTAGTCTGGTGTTGCACATCGAATTATTATTATGACCCTTCAATCCCTGTATGCCTCGATGTTTTACTTTATTGAAAATACTGTTTGTAACTCCCTCCTTACGTGATATATATTTAAGTTTCGTATTTAACTGCCAACGTGAGATCTGGTTGGCGTGATTGTTCGTATACATTCAGCAGCACAGCTTGTAAGTTGTTAAGTGTCCATTTCTCAAACGTCTGTGCAAACATTTTCAAAATATGACAGCAGTATTCGCACAAACTCTCCTTTTTTGCACCATCAGACCGATTTTAAAAACAAAAAGCAACAAGGACATAAAAAATGGTACGAAAGACTTCATTCGTCAGTTTATAATTTCTAAATGATGTCCGCCAGGCGGTCCCGAAGACTGACAATTTGTTGACGTTTCGAATCAAATAGGAGTTACTAAAACAATAATGTCTTCATATTAGCATATTTTAAAGCATTAAACGTGATGTATCTCACCATCGTTGATAATCTCAATAATAGCGTACATTTACGACTTTTCGTACATGTATGCAAGTGTTTCATTTGTTCATTTAATAAATATTAAAACTAGACATTACAAACATTGACTGAAATTGACTGTTCTAGAATCCAAGAACTTATATGGACCATTTATTTATTTGCAACGATAATAAGCTGACGGTGTTATGGAACCCTAGAGATAATCATGTTAGAACTTATAAATCAACGAATGAAATGACTACTTTTCGTGAATTATTTATATCTTCAGTTTTAAAAATCGATGATGGATGTACAAACAAACGGAAAGGTGTGCGAATATTATAAATTGTTCATCACTACATACATAATGTACGAATACCTTTGTATTCCCTTCATGGATCAAATACATAGTTGTAAGAGTCAGGATTTACTATGTATAGTATTATTTGTTGTTAACATATAACTGAAAATGAGTTATCAACAAATGCAGTACGTCATTTTCTTTGAACCAATGAGAGGAAAGTGTTCCATTCAGCGGGATTTCATTTGAATATTAAGCGAACCAGATCAGGGCTACGTCGAGCAATAGCGAGGGAAAATGGTCTGCCATTCCTTAAAGATATGACAGTAAGCCAAACTTTGGATAAGCAAGTCGAATGCCTGAGCAAAACATCGATACCAAATTTATTACGCTACGCGAAATGTAGCTTGACATGGCAGTGTTTATTCTTAAATAAGTCGTGAGAGAAAGGACAGAAGTGTCCTCCATTGTAGTTATTATGTAGTACATGTATGACGGTAAATTGTAAGCATGATACGAGCCACTGTGATTGCGAACACTTTTTTGCACAAGGCATACTATAATGATAGAGGAGAGGTGGGCAAAAACAATCCCATAGCCAGTTACTGACAGCGCTGGCACCTGGCGCTAGGAATATATTAATAAGCAAGAAAACGCACAGTCTGTCTACGTGTTGTCCAAGATTAATTATTTTCTCCTCAGCAGTGATGGAAATTAATCTTTGGAAAGTTTACAAATAATATCGGTGAATGTATGAGGCACCGTAGCGGACAAAAGCTGGTCCAATGAGAACGTTACAGTTGAAATTTTTGAATGTCGAGAATCCCTAATTCACATGTTGAATGTAAATGTTTGTGATGAAGGATCCATTTCATATGGCGAGTACTTAGATTTTATCTGTTGAATTTCACAGGAATGAGAAGCAGCCTCCTTGTTTAAAAATTACTCAGTCAGTTCACGAAAGCGACCTCAAGCGAAGAAATTCATAATAATTCTCGACCTGTGAATGCTAACCTTGAAACTGTACATGCATGAAATGTATTGACGCCTCATAATTGAATATATAAATGATGTATCTTAATACTCGATATTATTTTCAATGGTTAAAGTGGACATTGTGTAATGCCACTTTAAACACCAACCCATCATTTCATCTTATAACATTAGCAATTCTGACAAAGCACAATAGATTGAAACTCGACATATGACACTAAAATTTCATAAACACCCGTGTAATTCAGAAGATAGAATTTGTTTGCCTGTAACTGCTATTAAGCATACATGCAACTTGACATATGACATCGAATTTTCAACTAGCGCTGTGTAATTCAACATATGAAATGTAAACACTCAATATATGAAATGGAACTTTCAACATAAACTTTTTTATCGAATACATACATTCGAAATTCTGAACGTATGACATTGAAATTTCAACCACTGCCGTGTAATTCAAACGACAAAAGCTAAAACTTCGACGCAGAAATTAAAACTTTCAACCACTACTGTTTAATTCAACAGATATAATATAAAATCTCGAGCAAGAAAATGGAACTCTTTAGACATGCCATTTGATTCAAAACGTGATATTGGATTTCTCGACATAGGCCATTGAAATTTCAACTGCAACTTTCTCACTGGACAAGGTTTTGTCCGCGACGGCGCCTCGTAATAAAGTACAATCTTCTATTACCGCGATGAAATAAAGCATTTCTAAATTACTCTGTCGTGCAGCACAGCGAAACAGCACACATTCCATCCGTCACAGATGCAGACGGTCTGTACTCGAAACAGCCCGCATTCCAAAGGTCGCAGACGCAGAAAATATTTGTTGATTAACGTCCTGGTTTAATTTCTTGGGACCAATTACTTTCTGAATAATTATATTAGAAAGACATTCAGATGTCATGTTTAATCACAGACTTAAGTGACATGCCCGGCTTACATGTTAAAATCTGAGAAAAGTTTTACGTCAGATTTCCATGACCATAAAAGAGATTAAGAGTAATACAATAGAATGTTATTCTGGTAGGGTGGGGTGGGGTGTAGTTTTTCCGTGATTGTCTAAGCTTAGCTTCACTGGAATTGTTTTAGAAGATATGAAAATCTTTGTGTAACAAGGATTGTATACATTTTTTATGAAAAATATTCTTTCACATTATAATAAAATTTAAATTTACAAGAGAAATAGTGTTCTCGGCGCATCTTACGAAAAGCATATGACCTCATCGAATAGTATTGTCACCAAAATTAAATTAAACTAAATTATTGACGGAGTCGAGTCAGACATGGTAGTCATGTGCGTGCAAGTTATCATATCCGTTCGTTCGAAGCGTATTGAAATTATAAATGTATCAGATATCTATATAATTTAAGCTCCGTTTCTATAGCCTTCTGCTTGGAAAGCACAACATTTTAAAAACCGTTCATGTCTATTTACACTGAAATAGATGTGAGTCTGTATTATATCTGGTATACGCATAATACTTCTGTATCTTCACACTTTTTGACGAGTAATTTCGGTTGCCAAAAATCCAGTAAAATATAGCATCATCCTTACATACATTCTCTCTCCTCCACTCATATTTTTTGTTTGGAATGTCAATTACACTAGCTTTCTGTCTGTTTCATAAAAAACTTGGGAACATATGATTAAATGAACATTCCTGAGATTGCTTCTGTTAGCAACATTTTATTTTCTCGATCTAAATTGTTTCCTGGTAATAGATAATAAACTGTACAGTGTAACACTAATAACTGATTTCTGCCAGAAGTATTATGTCATGCAACAGGCCGTATATAATTACAGTCAATTTATGGTGACTTCATCTATGTAAAGCATTTGTATTTATCGGAACAAAAAAACGTTCTTTTCATTTTTTTGAGTTGATGTTGATTTAAGTGTATTGTACATTATTATAATATTATGTTTGTATTCATGTATGTATCTGTGTGTGTTCATGTATGTATCTATGTATGTAGTTATGTACATATCTATGTATGTATCCATGATTGTATCTACTTATGTATTTATGCATATACTTAGGTATGCGTCTATATATGTATCCATGACTCTATCTATGTCTGTATCTATGTATGTATTTATGTATTTATCTCTGTATGTATTTATTATATAGTTATGAATGTATCCATCTACATATGTATTCATGTATGTATTTATGTGTGTAGTTATGCATGTATCTATCTACATATGTATTCATGTATGTATTTATGTATGTATTTATGCATGTATTTATGTATGTATATATCTACATATATATTCATGTATGTATTTATGAGGTTTAACGGCACATCAGCGCAAGCCTGCCTAACTGCCTAGTAAAATGAAGGCTGTGAAATTATATACATTAAAACTGATTAAATCATCAGGAAGATAAACGGCTGCAAACTAATTAACAGAAACTACTGAAAGACATGCGATGCAGATTTACATGTATAAATTCCTTAAAAGTCATATAACAAAAAGGATTCAATTAAACTTGGTAAAAGTAAAAGCCTTAAAAATGGATTAGAATATGTGTCAAATGCTTTCTCTCAGAACGTAATATATAATGTTTGGCGATACATCATCAGAAAGCTTTTTCATCGAGATAACCTAAGACTCCCACAAAAATCAAACAAATATTTTTACCTTACTTGCTTTTTTTAATTGAGGTACAATAATGAGGATAAATTAAATTATATGCGTCTGTGTTTATTGTTTTCTCTACATATTAAAAAAAACAACAGGTAAAATACGTAGATTTCTTTAGAGATTTGGTGTCTAGGTCCCGTACATATTTGTGTTTTTTTTTTTTTTACAAGAACACATATTAAATTTAACGGACATTTTTCTTCTAACGATAAGTGATGGGAATTTAAATAGATAACGCTATAAGCCTATGCATTTAGCAACCATTAAATGCTCACTTTTTTCAAGACTTCTCAGTATTTCGTCACTTTCGAAATAGTCTTTTCGGAACGAATGCGAATGCAATTTGTACACAAGAAAGGAGAAGAACACTAATGATAGCAAATTAATTTTATTTTTATTTTTAATATAATATTTCACCGTTGATCCAAATGAACGTCACCTATCTGATACAAATTACACATACAAATTAAATCTTATGGTGCAAAAATAGTGTTACCTTTGGCAAAAGGGTAAGTTACTCCTAACAATTCGTATAATACATTTAATTGCCATATAATTTATGCACTGATTATTACACAAGTTGCTCGAATCAAAGGTACACAAAAAACACATAAATCAAACAAATGAATTGCTAGCAATAGTGAAGGGGACCTTGGATGGACAAGGTTGTCGTATTAGGCAATTTAATAAAAAGGACTGGCAATGCATTTTTACAGATTTTTTATCCTAAGTAGCTGAGGCAAGTAATCTGTTTGAAGGGTGAAGAAGATGACTTTAGTGAAAGAGTCGGAAGTTGGTTTGTGTAATAGACATTTCCTTTTTTAATCATTAAAACTCAAGAAATTGATGGATTTTCAGCAATTCATATATTCCCTCTGACGTATAATTAGGACAAACCCATAACATTCATCGTCAGATAACGCCTAATGATTATACATAGTTACGTCTTATTAAGACGATGCCTTTGATTGCTTTTTCTGTGGCTAGTACAATTCACGTTCTTTTCAGCGGTCCATTATCACACATCGTTAAATTTTAGTGAAATTAGTCTCTTGGAAGCCATGTAAAACGACATATTGTACTGTTGAAATTCTGATCGTAAAAGGGGCCATATACTTTTTAATTATACTATATTTAACATTCGCACGATCACCAGAATACAACATTTATCAACAATTAGCTCGTCGTGTGTAAACCATGTCATGGTTACATGAGAGGATTTAATTTGAAATAGTTCAATTGTATGCGTATTAATAGAAATATACGGCTCAAATAAACGCCATACTCAAAGCTAGAAAATGATTATCTCAGTATCATGTTTCTGGGAATTTAGATGGTGGTTTCTAAACTGGTCGGAAGTTACATGCTATTTTACCGACGAGCTGGAACCAATATATATATATATATATATATATATATATATATATATATATATATATATCTAGTAACCTGACTGACAGTATATTAACATCACTTTGATTATCCATTTATTAAAACTAACTTTTCTTACTTGACAATTATGTATACCAGCTTTCTTTTCTTGCTTTTCAACGTTCTTCTACCGAAAGTTTAATCTGGAAATTGATTTTTTATTTACTATACTCCTGATGATTCTCCAGAATTTTACTTTTTCTTTCACGCCTAATTCTCAGAAAATTTGTTTGCCTGTAACTGCTATTAAGCATACATGCAAATAATAACATCTGTAATCTGGGTATGGATATGTAACAACAGTATTTAGCGGTGCATGGAAGTTTGGAGCATTAAAGTTGTAATTAAATAGCTTATCCTTAACTATGTTTAATAAAGCAGAAAGTCCATCAGAGGATGATCGTATTTAAGTGAGTAAAAGGTAGAGAAAATCCATGCCCTAATATTTTCACAATCTGATAAAGGTTAGTATCATTATTAAAAGGTTTTGTATATTTGGTCATAATCTCGATTCGGTGGCAATAACAAGATCAAAAGGGTAAAATTATTTGTGTTTTTAGGTTGAGGAAACGAAAATTCTTTGACCCCTCTCTTGTATCCCTTTTTGTGAAATTAAAGATTAGCAGCATTGACGTAACACTTTTTCCAGGCTTAATTCTTTCTTTCAAAAAAATGAGGACTACCTATTATTCATTTAAATATATACATTAGTCGAGACAAACTATAGTGCAAAGTGCACGCAAAGGTCTTATTTGTTCATTGAAATAACTATCTTAATCTTTATATCTCAAGTTTTCATATTATATGATCTGTCTTTTGGTGTTTTGTTTTGTTTTTTTCATTATGGGATTCCTACCATTCAGTTTTGGAAATGTGTAACTACATTAATAAAAAATAAGCCTATTTTTAGCATAGTCATAATGGTAATCTATTCACACACTTTTGGGTTGCTAACATTATTGATGTTGGCGTGGACAATATCCAGAAAATGATGCTTTCAATATCATAAACTCTCCTTTTTGTATTTAGCTTTTAATTTCAAAATAATTTCTAAAGCAAATTAATTACACAAAAAAACCACGGAGCAAATTAAAATAGACACTTTGTTATTTCCTTGCCAAAGAGATGTGTTTATGTAAACCTTATCAGCACTGTATCCAATATCCCACTCTAATTGGCTTTCCATTTGTGATAATTAGTTTTTGTCAAGATGTGTTAGTATACACCATTTAATGAAAGTTGTTGCTCTAGTACAAATGATATAGCTGCATTTATCCCAAGGTATTGAATTTCATTTACAAACGAACATAATTCTTATATATATATATATATATATATATATATATATATATATATATATATATATATATATATATATATATATATATATATATATATATATATATATATATATATTAGTAGTTTCAAGATTAGAGATAACAAACTCAGGCTAATGGAAGGACGGTCGACAATAGACCATCCCATAAGTTAAATGTACTGTACGCAATGTATAGCTTATCATGTGCTGAAAAATGGTGTTAATCCCCCCAAAAAATAATTCAAACCAAGCTAAATTAAATAAAAGTTGAGTGAACATCCTGAAAAAAATGTGTGTCACGACAATACGCTATTTCACACACCTACAAAAGACTGTGTTGTCTTGTCGTTCAATATTAATGAATCAAAGGTTGTTTGTTTTTTCAGACAACCACTTCGCCTACTGCTTATTCTGCGAGAATTCGTTAAGAACATGTGCTAGTGGTGAAAAAGTCTTAATTGACGTAAACTTGGAGAGTAAAGAATGGGAACAATATATGTAGTACCATTGCCTGGAAAGGACTGCTTTGGCATCTGATGTGAGAAACACATTAATAAGCAAGAACAGTGCTGAGTCTGCATATTTTTTAATTATATCAAATGTTTTCTAGCCAACGATAATGGCAAAAAGTTAATAAATAAAGCTGGGCTTGTACTAAATTCTTTTATCAATGAATTTTCTCACATTGCAGTTTTGAACTATCCTACTATTCCTCGTCAATAACAACTGACACGTGGACTTGTTGATATTACTGTACAATTCCTAGTCAATAATTGAAACTGGGACGTATTGATATTGCTGTTCATTTGTTGATATCGCTGTACAATTTTTTGGCAATAACAGTTGAAATGGAGACTCGATGATATTACTGTACTACGATTCATATTGGCTTGAAGTTTTGATTTTAACTTTGATTATTAAAAACGTTAAATCAATAACGGAAAGCTAAATATAGAGCCTGTGAAATGAAAATAAAAATAAACATTTATATTTCATTATAGGCTCGGAGAAATTTGAGAAATTAGAGAAATATATATTTTCAATAAATATAAAACCTTCACTAGTGACAAGCTATGTAGAACAAAAAGTAGGTCTTTTTCCATTCTTGGATTTGTTCTGATTATTTCAAATTATATTTTTGATGCTTTTTCCACTTACTAATCAGTAAAATTATATGTTTTTCTTCCCAACAATATTTGGCATATTGCCTGGAAAGATTTCGACAGAAATATGCAGATTTATAGCTACAAGAAAAAGCATTAACTGAAAGTCTAGAGAATATAGCAATATTCCCACACCTGTTTAAAATTCAAATTCATGAGGTATGCAATCGTAAAAGTTTAATGCCATACAATTGTTTCAATCTCCTAAATATGTCATAATAATGTCTTTTTTAATTGCTTATTGTTGTATTGGCCTTTTTCAGATTTTGTATGCCTTTGCTGTTCACAACATCTCAATTGCAACTTCGATATCAATCGTGGGAATCATTACTCGGATGAGTTATTAATAGCTGTCATTCGGATTACGTCAGTTATTTAGTAATGTATGATTGACAAAAAAAAATGAAAATGCATCGAACTATTTCTTTTATTAGAAACTTCTTTCTTGATCGTACTGTGATTCTAATCTCAGAAACGCCAGAGATTGTCTGAGTAGATTTCGATTTCCGGCAACAAAAATGATTTTTCTTTAAATTACTCTGCTGCTACGCATTCTAGCTCATAATGACAAACTTTCTTGTCAAATTTGTGAAAATATTTCTAAAATGTTTTTTTTTTAAAAAAATATTTCCAGGAAAAATGTGAGGTGTTCACGTTGACAATCACATTGTCTGAGTTTTGTTTCTTTCGTGACTTTGTGTTTTTATTTTCTTGTTTTTCTTTCTTTTAATAAAATCAAACTTTAAATATCAAATATTATTGTCTACCTACGATTGAAGACGGTAGTTTATATGACACCTCTTTCCTTTCATGGCAAAGAAACACTTAATATTTCCACAAAAACCGTTGATTTAAACTCATTTTCCAGGTGCGACCTTTAAAATCTATGATATAATTATAATGAGTGTTTACTTGTATTGAGCCTATAATGAATGTGAAATTATTGAGTTTTTTACACCCCATCCCCACACCGTTTATTCTGCTAGAAAATTGACTACCAAGAATCCAGTGTTATATTACATCCTCATTACTTAAATAACATATGTTCCTTCATATATTTGTTTTTGGAATGCCGAGTTTCAGTTTTATGGCTTGTGTTATAAAACTCATGAGCAACGCGTTAAATATATATGTATATTACGCAGCTCCTTTTAATTATCAACCTTCAAGTTTCTTAATCATTATAAACATTTTGTACATTTTCTTTCTTAATTATTATCATTGTTATGTGCATTTTCTCTTTTAATTGTCATCACTATTACGAAAATTTTCTTAAATTGCTAACAGTAATAAGTATATTTTCTCTCTAGGTATTATTATTATTATTATTATTATTATTATTATTATTATTATTATTATTATTATTATTATTATTATTATTTACATTTTCTCTCTAAGCGCTATCATTATGAACAATAAACCCTCTTAAATGTCATTTTTACACAGTATATTTTCCATGTGATAACCTTTTTACTTTTTATTTAAAGCTACGGCATCTACTAACGCATTATGAATAAAAGCAGAATTAACCAGCATTTTTTTCTTCCTAACTTTAAAGTGGTTTGTTCTGGTTTACAACCTGTTCAAAGGGGATTACCCATAACCGCATTATAGAAGGCGGCGGGTAAGGATACAACATACTCTGAAAAAGTGGGATATTAATTGTGCATTCGTTGCAAAATAGAACACTAAACGGGAGTAAGAAATGCAATAGCCTCAGCCTTTGTTGACATATTTGTCATAGTACGTGCGGAATACAAGCAAGTTGGTTCGTTAATTTACTTAAATTACTTTCTATTCTGCAATAACGGATGATTTTTGTGTCGGGGAGGTTTATATTTACAGGTATATAGTGAAAGTAATTGTGTCTAAGTTTATATATTCTGCTATTCAAGTATAACTGTCACGTGGGGCAAACGTTTGTTGCACCCTTTCCTCCTGTACATATAATAAGTTAATAACTGTTCAGGACATTTTTGAAAACAGCATTTTCATTTGATAACATTTTTTAATCAACGACTTTTCAAACTACAGTTGTCATTGTAAGCGCTTGCTTCATATTATTGCTATAAAACCAATACTGTTTTTTTAAAACAATTTTTGTAATTTAAAATATGAATAAAGTAAAAATTAATTGTTATCGTCATGTATGGTTTTCTCTGAATTTACTCAAAGTCTAATGGAAATAATTAGAGTAATTGGAATCACAGTTGGTTGATCACATATTGGAAAATCGTGTATAATATTTTCAGTATCACGTAAAGTATAAATTATTCCCCTGCAATTTGCATATTGAGTAATACATGGCATGGAAGTTTCATTTTATTAGTCGGAGTATATTAGCCTTTTCACAAAGATATGCTACGGATCCATCTTATCGCCATTCTGTCCTTGTTCTAATTGCCAATATTTTCCCCGTCATAACTATGTAACAAACAATTTATGTCAAGACACGGTAGGCAATGTAACAAGCCGCAATTGGTTTTCTTATCAACTTACGGAGACAAGAGTTTTTCCAGTATCTTCTGTTTCAGAGACGAAAGCAATCTGCCGTTCTCGTTACAGCTAACATAGAATACGGGGTATATTAAGTGAAACAAACGACGTGTATGATTGTTTCTCAGGCATATAATGTCGTCAGAGAGTGAAAAATCTTGTGAAAAAGTGCATCCATGTTGACGCTGGTTTAGGATTGTACGCAGTAATTCATTTTGAATTTCTTTTATAAAACCGATAGTGTTAAATCAATACATCATGGAGTAGGTGGTCATGGCAAGCACATTCTTTATTAAAGTCTATATTAACCTTAGTTTCAATCTATAAGAGGACGCCTTCACTAATTCACTAACCTTAAGAGCCATTATTTCTTAAATCAAACCAAACAATAAGTATATATGGGAGTTTTATATATATATATATATATATATATATATATATATATATATATATATATATATATATATATATATATATATATATATATATATTATCATCTGGAGACCTCGACGATTAAGAAAGCGGTTATCCTATCAGAACCTTTTCAGACCAAGCTCCCATAAATACTGCATAATCATTCAACCCGAGTTCGTTACTGGTAAATACGGGTAAAGAGTTAAAAAGATGTTAAATACGGTTAAATGACTACAGAAAAGAACTGATTACGGGTAAAGATACAAAGAGGCGTTGAGTAAGGTAATCATCGTGACCTTGCTTTTGCTTGTAGGTAAAGAGAAGACAAACGTGCAAAATCAGAGTCAGTAACTACAGAACAGATGTTAACCATATCATGGTTATAATAAAGAGACAAACTTACGAAAAACAAGACTGCTGACTAAAGGACAGATGGAGGAGGTAGTAAACAAGATTGCTATAGTAACAAAAAAAAAAAAAAAAAAAAAAAACAACAGGCGGTGACCCTTCTATCGATTACAGGCAAAGACGCAAGCAATTGCGAAATAAATATGGTTGATTGGCTGGAGAACAGATGGTGGCCCTTCCATTAGATACAGGTAAAGATATAAGGAAGGGCTAAATAAGGTTGACTGACTACAGAACAGATGTCAACTCTTCAATTAGTTTCAGTAAAAAAATATAAGAAGGTAAACAATGACCCTTCTGTTGGACATTGGCCAAGATATATATTTTTATTTGACATGTCGAAACTATTAAGTATCACATATGGTCTAGGATTTTCAACCTTAGTTTTAGATACTTTTCAAATAGTTTTGAAGATACTGAGCTTGGCTTATTTAAATCATTAAATTCTACTTTCGTTTCATTTTATTTACTAAGAATGAAATGTTTTCTAAATATCATTTTGTTATATTCCAGATAAAAATACATTTAAAATAACAACAAACCTTAGCAGAACTTTGTTGTTTTTTTTTAAACAGCTCCCATAATAGGACTACATCAGTAGTCTAGTTTAAATTAATAGTGATTAATGAGTCCGTAAACATCTCAGAGAAGTTCGAATTTGATTAGGTGTGGATAATTCAGATCCCCTAAATTCCTTCGCTCAATAAGGTTCCCTACCACCTGTCCAAATTAGTTGTAGTAAACTGAGCAGGTCCCGAAATAGACCGAACTGATTTATTTAACTATTCGGACCAACACGCAGTCCTAAATTAAGTCCGAACTTTTTTCTGATGTGAAAAAGGGTCCGCTCCTCCACCCCAACCACGTTAGATCTGGACCAAGTCTGGAAACCAACCATTTAATTGCTTAATTTAGGTGTGATTGCAAATTAGTAGAAGGTGAAATTATCCATTTATAGATGACACAGACGGTTATAAAGAAATAGAGCAGATTGAATTCATAGTTATGTATGTTTTTTGACATCTTAAATAAAACATCTGAATTCTGGAAAATATTAAACAAATTTCTTCAACAGAAATAGCAGAAAGTCGTTTTCTCTCAACATCAACATTAATAATAACATTTCTTCTGATTTGTTCTCTGAGTATTCCTGTTTGAAAGAAAAGTCAAGATTTTCTCACATTTTCGGCCAAATGGTCATCCACTAAAATAAATATATGACCTTTGTTGACTTAAATCGTTAGGAAGTGACATGATCTAAACAGAGCCATTATAATTCACTTATAAACAATGGGCATAGACAGGCTGTGATTGGAACTTAGTAATAGTAAATTCCCCTTGACTAGCCTCTGAAGCATATACGGTTTAATTGTCATGAATAATTCTCCAGATGTTTCCTTCAAGCGTCGAGCAATTTTCAAATTATGTCATTTAAATGACGCACGCGAATTAGATACATCTCTATTGAAAATGAAAATAGATAAAGGTTAATAAATTTGGAACATGATTGTAAGGCACATCGCGCACATTCGAACGGTACTTTGAAAATTATGGATACAGTGCTTTATTCACTCATATGATGAGCAAATTTATTTGATAAATTGTATCTAGTCTTCTGAAATTTTATATCATATATATGAACAAACAATTACAAAAAAATTGCAAATAGCCCACATAATTCTCTGAACAGAACATATATTCTTAACTTCTCTGCCAAAAGAGCCATAGTTGCGTGCATTGCTTTAAGAGGACCCTGTAAGAAATGGAAAATTTCCATCCTTTGCAAAAATTGATTGGCAAGTAAACTGCCCTAAAATGCTAAAAGTTCTCTAAGTACTATTACCATCGCGTTGGACAATGCCTAGGCGCCATTTTTCGTCTTTGTGTAATCTGCGCAACCACCGGTAATATGTTAAGCTGATCTTGTCTTATTCGGTGCACTGTACGTCTGATTTCTCTTTTTTCCACTGAATTTGCCCAACTGTTGTTGGTTTCTTTTCCTAAAGATTGACCTTAACACCAAGCAACGGTCATACAGATTGAAGAAACTGTAACTCAAATCCTATGGTATTTTCTTGCATCTCATTAACAATGATAACATAATATCTGATACTGTTAGATTTCGGAATGTGATCTGGACGGATTTTCTGGTCTATTGATAGCAAGATTAATGTACCTATGTGGCTCGGAATTGTAAGTATGTTATCCCACCGCCATGCAATCTAGTACCATCATCCGGTGACAAATACTGACATAAAGCGCATGTGAAAATTCCTAATATTATATAGAGGCGTTTTAAAAGCATACACATCGACTTGTTCTTACTTGCACTGCCCTTATCCCGGAACAGCTGTACCACAGTGAATAAAACAAGATTTAAATGTGCATCAACACTGCAACTATTACGATGTAATGTTAGAGCAGATTCGGTTATCGGATGAAGCGTTATCCGTTTGATTTGGCCTCAGTGTGCATGCCATCATCTAGATAAGGAAATAGTTTGGAAGTCTATCCTCCTAAGTCACTGATGCATCGAAATCTCTTATAACTAGAGTCATGCCATGCTGGTAATTAGAGTCAGACGGTGATCATGAGAAAGGACACTTATCATTATTTCAGACCCTTTTATGACGTCATGGTCATTTACTGTGTGTTTCATCCTTCGTAGGTGCTGTGCGAATAAAATATATCTTATAAATAATGATATGAATGAATGAGAACCAATCTTGAAATGGGTGAAAAATAGGGTGTATACATGTGATTGTCTGGCCATGATTGGTTGAGAAATGAAAATAAGATTTTCGTCAAAATAAATCTTCAGAAAGCCAATCCTAGTTGCAACTGGAAATAAAAGCTGAAACATTGTTGTATTGAGTATCGAAAACTCGACATTAGCATCTGTTTCTTTAATGTGAAATTGAAAGCATATGTTTCAAACCGAATTACAGCGTTAGGTCTATTTACACAACACAGAATACGACATTTACACGACAATGAGATTGGCTTCTACACGACATAGAATCTCTCATTTACACGACATAGAACATCACAATTTCATGACATAGAATATGACACTTACACGACATAAAATATGGAAAGTTAGGGACCAATGAAAACATAGAATAACACATTAACACAACATGGAATATGAAAATTTCTCTGAGAATGTCATAACATAATATTTAACGACTTTTTGAGAGCTGATCCTTAAAATTAAATGCATATTTACAAATTTAATATTATAAGCGAATTCCTAGTCCTTCTCCAAAAGACAAGCCTATTACCGAAGAATTTGTGAAACAATTTTTAACGGTACTACCAAGAATAACATTAAGATGCAACAATTAAAAAATAAGTGCATATTAAAAAATAGATTTTAATTCTAAAGCCTGTTTAAAAAAGAGGATTTTTTTTGTACTAAAAGTTGTATCGGTCAAAGTTTCACCTAATAATATTTTAGTTTAGAATTGAGGTCACGTTTAAAAGAAAACGCTGACAAAGCGAATTTTCTTATCAGTGTCATTTGACTTATGTTTGCTTTGGAATGGAACTTTTAGGTGTCCTATAATGAGTGATTTGTTTTCATCCGCCCTCAACTTTGTCACTTATTTTCCATGTTGTCAGGCAAATTATCGCAGTGCAAACATGGACCCATTGACCTGCCAATCAATTCGAGTTCTCTCACAATTCTGCCCTCATTTTATGTATGTCACCGTGTTTGTGTAAACCGTACTAAACCAGGCTACCTACTTATCCGTCCTAATCGGAATGTCTGTGCCCCATGGCAGCAAAACCATCCAAAAGCAAAGAAAAGGTATTGAATCAATACCGCACTCCTTTTAAAACTTATTTATATATTATACAAATATTGTTATATCTATTGTTTATCTCTTTAATCCAATTTTGTCATCCAACATCTGCATAATTTTTCCCGTGCATAGTTTCAATGCCATACTATAGTAATCATTTATGGGATGAGAGCAACGAACCGCATAATTTAATAACATTTCCATCGCCCACAACGCTGCAGAACTGCAGTTGAAAGAAGATGGAAAGTAGGTCAGACGTTAAAAAAAGACATTTTTAGCTTACAGAAAAAGTCCAATTGCAGTATATTTATAAACTTTAAAGTCGAATCTTTCGCTCAGGACTGTGAATAAAAGGAGTTAAAAACGGAAGGAAAGTTTCAGGGCCATAGCGTTGACTTTTCCAATCATTTATTAATACCATCATTCTATGCATAGTTTTACGACAGCTGTGTGGACGATAACACGTACCACGCATCTTACTTGAGATAAAAAAATTATTTAACACGCACTTATAAATGAATTCTGAGATTTAAAAGATTTTAGACTACATAACGTGAATTGTTTCATGTGGGTACTATAGGCTCTTATGGCTATTTTTCAATGATCAATAAATATTGTCTGACACAGCTTTAATTCTATTTTGATACGGAGTATTTTCTTAGACTTCCCTTTGCAGCTTCCGTAATTGGCCGTTAAAAGTTAATTGCCTTAAAAGGCCTTTAGGTGTCGTGCTTATAAATAGATATGTGACCGTGTTCTTTACATTGCAAGTGCTTGTATTTATGGTTATGCCATTGCTAGATGACACAATTTAGTAAACTGAGGATATAAGTATCGACTTCTGCTATGATTTTATTTGTTTACAAACATATCCGTGCGAGATGAATGTTTCATGATGTGTTGAGAGATAAAAAAAAAACTGTTCGAAACTGTTGTTACGGCTTGTGAATTTGTATTCCAGCATTCGTGAATGGAAAGAAATGGTTTCTAATTTATAGTTCTGAAACTGACCAATATTTAAATGACGTAAATCACCCACACAGATGGTGAATGTGACAGTGCAAATTAGACTCAAATATAATGCGACAAGACGTGTCTAGTCCTACTTTGCAGTGCTTGTGTTGGCTGAAACTGTTTTTCAAAATTGAAGAGTAGCTTTTTGTAACGAGAGGCATAGTTTCTTGTATGCACCCATCAAAATGACATTTCCCATCAAAAGCCAGTCATAAACTCAGATTCGTAACTTTTTATGTATATAATTAAGGGTTCCTTGTAATGCCGCGTCTTATCTCCATCCGTGCAATGATGTATTTCCTCCCGAATATGCGTAATTTTCATGGAAATATGTAACTCAAAGCTATTATCGCTTAGTGTTGAATCTAAAGTTCCCGTGCGCTTTTAAGATTTTGCCATTAAAAAAAAAAAAATATTAAAACACGACGCGCTACCCGATTGTATGTATTGTAATAAATTTGGAGATGCACATTTGGTAATATATACTCGATTAACAAATTTGTGTGATAATTTGTCTGATTTTTGGAATTAGGTGCATATATACCATGAACACAATGTCCTGGCGTGTAATGATCACAGCAGTGTTTGGTAATTTAAACAGACTGATAAAGTTTTGAATTCGAGGAAAAATTAGATTGGCTATTTAAGTATAAGAAACAGTTCAAAGCAAATTTTAGAACTTTATTCCGCTATTCTGCGTGTATACTTACATCACCAGTCATATTTCATTCATTAGACAGGCAATAATATCATCTGCGATTTCTTTGCAGACTCATGGTCATCTATTACATTTCCTTAAAATCCTATAACTTGAAAGTCTTCCAATGAGAATAAGCTCAAAACTATAGGGTTTAATTTCCCAAACGCTAGGGTTACCGTAAAAAGCTTTAAGTACCGCCCCCCACTTCAAACGAAAATGAAGCACGCATTCTAGCAATTGCTGACAGATAAATCAAGAAGCCTATCCTGTTAAGAGACAGAAATAGTTGTGACCGGAACTAATTAAAAAATTTCAGGCCTGATCGGACCAAATCTAGGTACCAAAATCTCACTCTCTTCACCTTCTTCTTTACAAAAAAACACTTGATGTGTAATTATCGATTCATTATGCCACGTCGGTACAGACATTATGGGGAGCTATTCATGGTGGTGATTTATTGGTGTAAATGAACGAGTTTTGGGAAAACTCTTTCATTTTCACCGGAGGAGTTTCCAAAGGAAGATAATGTGCTTTGCGTGCAATCGTAACCAGGTTAGCCATATACCAATATAAAACTTATGTCTGTTATGTCAGTGGTGTTTCCACAACATCCGTTTATTTGATATCTAACAACACATTTAGTCAAAGTTCTACCTACATCATTACACTATGCGTATTTAAACACAACTGCTTTTAATATCATATAAAAATTAGTCCTGACTAAATTTCGTAGAACTGGGTCAAGCTACTGTTTAATCAGACTAAATTCAGACTAATTGCTGTAGCTATTGCATTGATATTCCATTTTCCCTCTTGGTACCAAATTTTAGTACTAGTAAACAGTAACTGGAATCAAAAATATTATTAGAAATAACACACTTCTCTTATAGGTCAATTTTGATACCTAGACATCAACTGAACAAAGACTGGATAAAAATGATTTATAGATATACTTTACAGATATTTTGAAATTTGGGACTCATCCCTCATATTGTGACATGAAGAATGTGTATTTTGTCACACTGTTAAATAAAACCCCAACAGTGCTACATCCTGGACTCGTATGATTTGTTATACCCCCCCCCATCTGTATCCTAGATAAAAAAAGTTCTATATCGTTATTAATAAAACAGTGAATTAAAATGATAAAAATATAAGTACATAATTGCAATCCATTGCTTGAAAACAATATAATCGACCAAAAGGAGCCCGACAGTCTTTTTCGTTGCGAAACAACATCATCGACTAATTGGAGACCCAACAGTCTTTTTCCTGCGAAACAACATAATAGACTAAAGGAAGGCCTAACAGTCTTTTTCCTACAAAACAACATAATTGACTAAAGGTAGTCGCCAGTCATCCTGTGGCTAAAGCGGATGCTACAGAAAAGCCAAGACATTTAAGATCAAATATGTCTCAAATGTTGTTGTGGCTTGATTAATAAAAAAACGAATTTTGCATACCATTATTGAAACTGTTTTAGCCAAGAGAAAGAAAAATATTTTCACATGATCGAACACGCATATAACACAATGCAACACCTCTCCATGACGGTTTCAGGTAGTACACTGTACGTATATACCATTTACACAATGTAAGTAACTCTCAGGTAGTACACTGTACGTATATACCATTTACACAATGTAAGTAACTGTCAGGTAGTACACTGAACGTATATACCATTTACATAATGCAAGTAACTGTCAGGTAGCACACTGTACGTATATACCATTTACACAATGTAAGTAACTGTCAAGTAGTACACTGTACGTATATACCATTTACACAATGTAAGTAACTGAGGTCTGAACTCTTTGTGTCTGCTCTTTGTTTTCAGTGTAGTTAATGGTCGAAAACTGAATCAGAAATAAGATTTAATTTTGTACATAAAAAGCAATAGAAACTGCAAACGACAAACAATTTTCAACTAATTTTCAACTGTTATTACATGTATAAATTTGTGTTTGCCAGACTTGCTTTTCAACAAATCTTGATGATCTAATATATTTGGACAAATGCCAGTATATTTCTTTTGACAAAAGCCGTTAAGCACATTAATATTTATTTTATTTGGACAAATGCCAAGGGTCTTGAACTACGAAGGTGTAGCCCCCAACCCAACAAAAACACAATAACAAACTAAAATTAGAAACAACAAGCAATCACGGTGATAAAAAGGCTTTTTCAAATATCCCAAAATATCAATGTACTCAACGGCTTCTGTCTAAAGAATTATACTGGCATTTGTCCAAATATCATAAATATCAATGTACTTAACGACTTTTGTCAAAAGACATATACTTGCATTTGTCAAAATATCCCCAAATAACAATGTATTAAACGACTTCTGTCAAAAGAAATATGCTGGCATTTGTCCAAATATCATAAATATCAATGTACTTAACGGATTCTGTCAAAAGAAATATACTGGCATTTGTCCAAATATCTCCAAATATTAATGTACTAAAAAACGACTTCTGTCAAAAGAAATGTACTATCATTTGTCCAAATATCATAAATATCAACGTACTTAACGGCTTCTGTCAAAAGAAATATACTGGCATTTGTCCAAATATCCCCAAATATTAATGTACTAAACGACTTTGTCAATAGAAATATACTGGCATTTGTCCAAATATCATAAATATCAATGTACTTAACGACTTTTGCCAAAAGAAATATACTTGCATTTGTCAAAATATCCCCAAATAACAATGTATTAAACGACTTCTGTTAAAAGAAACATGCTGGCATTTGTCCAAATATCATAAATATCAAGGTACTTAACGGCTTCTGTCAAAAGAAATATACTGGCATTTGTCAAAATATCTCCAAATATTAATGTACTAAATGACCTCTATCAAAAGAAATGTACTGGCATTTGTCCAAATATAAATATCAACGTACTTAACGGCTTCTGTCAAAAGAAATATACTGGCATTTGTCCAAATATCCCCAAATATCAATGTGCTAAACAACTTCTGTCAAAAGAAATATACTGGCATTTGTCCAAATATCATAAATATCAACGTACTTAACGGCTTCTGTCAAAAGAAATATACTGGCGTTTGTCCAAATATCCCCAAAGATCAATGTACTAAACGACTTCAGTCAAAAGAAATATATTGGCATTTGTTCAAATATACCCAAATATCAATGTAATTAACGGCTTCTGTCAAAATAAGTATACTGGCATTTGTCCAAATATTTATAAATATCAATGTACTTAACGGCTTCTGTCAAAAGAAATATACTGGCATTTGTCCAAATATCCCCAAATATCAATGTACTAAACGACTTCTGTCAAAAAAAATATACTGGCATTTGTCCAAATATACCCAAATATCAATGTACTTAACTGCTTCTGTCAAAAGAAATATACTGGCATTTGTACAAATATCCCCAAATATCTAAGTACTTAACGGTGTCTGTCAAAAGAAATATACTGTCATTTGTCCAAATATCACCAAATATAATGTTCTTAACGACTTCTGTCAAAAGAAATATACTGGCATTTGTCTACGTATCACCAAATATCAATGTTCTTAACGGCTTTTGTCAAAAGAAATATACTGACATTTGTCCAAAAATTAATATGTCTGTGTTCCCTATCTTCAACATCTTCATTTAACTTTTTTTAACATACCTGACACAAATTGACAATTTAATTGGCATTTCGTGCATAGATGCGTTTAACAAAAAATGTTTAGGAAATGTCGCAAATAAATCAGCGTTTTATCATCTCTACGTCCACTCTAACAACCTTATATATTTTCTATGGTGTGTGTGCGTGATTTGGATTTTAAACGTAGCTTCAATACATTTTCTGTCTGCAGAGTGGAAGTTTATAGTGATGTCTACCACTGCGGTATCATGATGCAGACATGTACATTAAGTTCCACCCAGTCACATTATCCTGACATCAGGCTGACCAGTCCTAACACTAACCTCTAAGCGTTTTAAGTGCCTAGTGAGGAAGCTGTAAGTATTATTTTTACAAGTCTTTGGTATGACTGATTGGGTGCGAACCCACGACCTCCCGCATCCGAGGCGGACGCGCATTTTACTAGGCCATCTTATATGTCATTTTCTATAGTAAACAAACTCGAACGACATCAAAGACAATCATATCGAGAGAGAACCTGCTAACATAGTAACAATCAATAGATTTAACTTTGCCTTTAAATTTGAAATTCATCCTCAAGTCACATATTTATCGATTTAAAATTGTGGGGATCGAAATTTATTGTCAGATTTCATGTATGAGGGAGGTGAAGCACGAAACATGCTTTTCCGCTCGGTTAATAACAAACATTTGAGTTATGCAGGAAACCGAATTTTGCCTTAACCCAACAGCAGCACAAGTGTTTTATAGAGCTTTAATTTTTTAAAAAATATATTTACACATGCACAAGCACCCCCTCCTATTCCCTATACTTGCTATCGATCAATTTTTTTTATATATCCAATATCTGTGTTCGTCTATAATATATTAACAGGAAGAACATCATCAATGTACTTTCATGGAATATGATAGGATAGTGTATTTGCTAAGTGACTAAATGTAAAAGACAAGATGGACATTCCGTACTCGTCTTTTCTTTTTCTTTAGTGGAAGTTGGTCATGAAAACAACTGGAAGACAAGAGGACCATTTCAGGCCTGATAGATACTAGTAACATGTTTACTGATCTTGGATGACTTTTTAAATCAGTTATGAAAGATATAAACGCAAACGTAAATGCGTCCCTTTTTCAGCTTAAATGACAATAAACATGGCTGATATAGAGTTTATATTAAAAGGCATTGCCAGAATACAGATTAATCTTTAACGAAGATAACATGATACATAACATTTGTGAGTTGTCTCTTTGTCTTCTTCTTAACAAATTGTCAATGTCCCAGGTGATTGCCCAATTAAAACTGCACTCTAAGCTTTACTTTATTTCTTTTTTTTATTTCATAGAGGCTTGTTGCTGACAATTTAACTATATAAACGTGGAAATTACATAAATTGATACAAAATTACTACATAATAATATCTATTAAATTTATAAATTACATTCAAAGAAACGAACGGTGCTTTACTTGTTCCCTTAGTGTGTACATACTTGCCGACAATTAACGTCAAATCAGAATATCATGCATGTCTTTCAATGATGGAATGTTTGAATAATTTGTCTATTTTTCAATTTTTAAATATTTTAAAATTCGAAATATGCTTACCCCTTTAAATCACTGCTGCTAACGCTGTCATCCGCTTGGTATTGATCGTGCCTGGTTCTATCTCTGTTTCGTTTGGTTTGTGTCGTCTGCTGCATCACAAGGAATAAAAACAGTCCAACTGTTAGGCAACGGCCAAAAGCCTTGGTCTCGATGTCCAACA